>QKWP01001296.1:10726-27958 GCA_003550325.1 Gigaspora rosea | reverse complement strand
TTTACTCTATATAGCCATTAACAACTTGTTATATCTGGATCGATCATTATAGCGCAACTTAACTTGTTACAATAATTTTTGCAAAAATGTGGGTAAATTGCTAAAAATAAAATATAACATGCATAAAATCTTTGTAATTCGCCAAAATATTCAATTATAACCCTTTTTAAAATTAACTTCAATTTGCTAAAATTTAAATTTGGACCTTAGATCAAATTTGAATCAATTTGCTAAAAAAAATATATAACATATATCAGAGATGTCTGGGGTCCTTTTCAATTAGGGATTGGAACCGCCTAAAATTTTTCTTAATCGTTTAATCATTTAACCGTTTAACCGTTTAATTTGGCTGGCATTAAAATAATTCCGGCCCATGACCAACATAATTCTGCTCAGAACTATAGAGCAATTTTTAAACGGTTAAATGGTTCCGATCCCTAATTTCAATAGAAACAGCCCATTTTTACAATTTTTTAAAAAATGAGTTTTTATTAGATTTATATAAATTTTGGCGTGATTGACATTTTTCAATTATAAATAAAAGTCGATTTGTATAATAAAAAATCAAGATAAGAAAAATTACACGAGGCTGCATAGAGCCAACATGTCACGAGATTACCTGATAGTCACCTGTTTACCTTTAGCCAATAAAAATTGTGAAATTTGATTAATCCCGGATCAGTCTAAAAATCAAAACAAATCAATTATCTCAGAATAAAATATATGTAAAAATGGGTTGTTTCTATTGAAATCATCCCATATTGTCTTGCAGTTTACTTTACTAAATTTTTCAAGAATACACTTACTATGTTTTTAGTATAATCTTCAAACCTCTATATATATATTCTTTTTTTTTTTGTTAACATTCAAATCTATCTATGTATACTCTATTTATTTTTCTAATCAATCTTAAAAATTGGGCATAAAAAACCTTTTAGCCTAAAAATAAATGCCTTTGCTTTGTTGGCTCCACCTTTTTCTTCAATATTCCAATATTTTTCTTACAAATTAACCTTGATCATATACATAAGTGTAATAAGCGTGGCCTATAAAAATAAAAAATCGATTAGATCATCTTAAATTTTTAATAAGAGATGTAGGTAAAAAGAATAGAAAAAATAAATAAATAAAGAACTTTAAATACATAATTTCTTTTTTTAAAAAAAAAAAGAAAAAGAGTAAGAAGTAAGATGAAAGAAAATAGAAAAAGGCAAGAAGTTAGACAAAAAAAAAAGAAAAGGAAAAAGTTTTTTTTCTTTAAAAAATTTTATTTTTTTTAAAAAAATTTTTTAAGAGAAAGCAAGAAAGTTTTTTATATATATATATATTTTCATATATAGGTTTTTTCATACTATTTTGTGAAGATTATGGACAAAGAGAATGAAGTGAACAATGTACAGGCATGTTTCTTTAATGTAGATGATCTTTTTGAAGTGCTAAATAAAGAGTTTGATAATAATTTATAGCCTTTGGTTACAAATATATGGATACAATTCAGTGCAAACAAACTTCAGAATGGTGATTTCTGGAAAATTTATGCATATTGTTTTATAAAACATCGAAATTCTAGTATACAACAGGAAGGTGTACCAGATGACAAAAGAAGAAAAACCAACATTTGACTGACTAGTATTTGTGAGACCAAAATTAAATTAACATGGTCTGTATCGTCCAGAATAGTTCAAATTGAATAGTTTAAAAATTCTCTAGACCACACACATACATTAAATAAAAGTGATATAAATAAACACTCAAGTACTATTTGTATCTTGGTCGCAAACAAAGCAGTCAAGAATTATATTTCTGTAGCAATTACTAGTGCGGTTAAAAAGTTTGCAACAAATGAGTTAGGGTTAAATGATAGCGTTGAATATCTAAGACGTAGAGAGGTAGCAAATATAAAATATAAACTTCAGGGGCCTATGAATGTACATTTAATAGATAGTTCAAGTCTAGAAACTAAATATCTAAGACCTTGTCATATTTAAAAAGTAAGAAGTATTATGCAAAACATTATTTCGTTTCTTAGCAATCTGCAAATAAAATAAAACATACAAAAAATCTAATTTTATGAATCCTCAACATGTAAAGAAACTTTAGTGCCACAGTTGGCTTATGTTAATAGACTCAACATGCAAGACAAATAAATATGATTAGAAGCTTTTCACCTTGTATATTCGAGACAACCATGGATGCTAAGAAAGCGGCTTACTTTTTTTTGTGTCTACCAAGGATAGTATAACTATTGAGAGGGTGCTGCAATTAATTCAAAGTAAATGTCACAGTTGGGCCCCAGTATATTTTAATTGACCAAAGTAGTACTAAAGCCAATAGTATAAAAATAGCTTTCCCTGGTATTGGTGCTAGAAAACAAACATGTGAAGTTTTATTTTGTACTGTCCATTTAATGTGCACATGGATTTCAAAAATTTATAAAGATAAGGCCCGAAAAATTATAATAGAAGCTATACATAAAAAAACAAAAATGGGTTGTAAGTAAAGATTGGAACCGTTAATCATTTAACTGCCTATAATCGTTTATTTATATTATACGATTAAACGAGTACCAATTTTAATAAATGATTAAAAACTGTTAAATTATTCACTTAACAGCTTTTTAAATCTTATCCCTTAATTTGTTATGCAAGCATATTTGCCTGCGAAAATTTTAAAATTTTAAACTTTTTAAATAAAACCTTAAATATTAATTTTAGCTATATACTTTCTAAGTAAAAAATATAATATTAGTTCTGTTTTATCAACTTTATTATAAAATTTTTTTAAAATTATTAAAAAACTTTGGTGTAATAAAAGTTTAAAGTTTTTGTTTTAGAACTTTTACTATAGAATTTTTTCTTTAGGTTTTCTCAAATTTTATATGTTCCCATCTATAAAAAAATTTTCCACTTCTAATACAAGTCTTAATTTTTACAAATAAATCATATAAAGTCAAATAATGAAAGTTGTCATCCTTTATATAAACTACAATATTGTATTAGAAACTATATTTTTAAAACCAATATTTAAAGAATTCGCCAAGATATTGTAAAATATTTTTTTGGTTAAAATATTTCTTTAAAATTTAATATTTTTAGCTTATAAGCAATATAAACTTTTTGTCTTATAATATAAATTTAAATAATTCAAAAATATAATCCTTGTTATTAAATATTATAATACCAAATTTTATTTAAATATTTTAAATGATTAAAAAAATAAATCAGAGGTATATTTATAGTAATTTTACAGACAAATTTGCCTGCAAACTAGTACAAACTAAGGGATACGATTAATCATTTAATGGTCGTTTAATGCCTCACGTGGAGACAAAAAATATGCACGTGGTAAATAGCATGTGCTGTATACACATGAATCATTAATCATTTAATCACTAGATGATATAATATAACCTATGACCTATGTTCATACAGGGCAAACAAATATACAGTACACATATACATTATCATATCGGTACTTAGCTTAAGGTATAAACATAAAAAAAATCTTAATCAAGAATAAAAATTTCATTGATAATTCTATAATACAAAATAAGAAAATATAATAATTGTGGCAGTTATAATGAAATTAGTATAAATGAAATTTTGGATCTTATTTTTTAGAGTTAGGGGTTAAGGTTAGAGATTAGCTTTAGAGTAGAGTTTATGTTAAACAAGTATAAGTGGGTTTTAGAAGGTTAAAGGTTAAACGCTTTATTTTAAATTATGATTCGTGACAATAATAAAAATTATAAGTTTAAAATCTTGCAGGTTTTTACCTGGCTAAAACTGTTAATGGCATGTGTTCAAATAAGCAGGCATAAATAATATGTAAAATTTGTATACCATTATACTAAAATTGGAATTTGATAATGCGTTTAATTTTAATAAACAAATAAAACGTTAAAACAAAAAATTAAATCAACTTCTTTTGTTTAACAATGAATATGCAAAATAACAATAATGAAAACCGGGTAGATAATTCAAAAACTGATAGTGAAGTTGAAAGTAATCATAATAGTAATGAGGCAGGGCCTTCTTCTAAATCATTATCATCTCAGTTAAAAGATAATAAAAAAACTGCTAGTTTACCAAAAAAAAGAAAAAGCGTAAACGTATAGCTGAAGCATGGAAATATTTTGAACAAGAAGGATCATTTGCAGCATGTCAAGTTGAAATAACTAAGGATGGAATAAAAAAAAATGTGGTCATAAATATGATCATACTAACACAAATTCAATCTCATCTATGAACTACCATGTAACTCAAGAACATAATATAGTTCTTGAAAATCTAGCCAAAAAGGTATTATTTTTAATTTATATATTGTATATAAATTTATATTTATTNTCATCTATGAACTACCATGTAACTCAAGAACATAATATAGTTCTTGAAAATCTAGCCAAAAAGGTATTATTTTTAATTTATATATTGTATAAATAAATTTATATTTATTCAAACTACTGAAATAGGTAAAAAAAAAAAGAACCTGCCCAGGCTACACTTGAACAGGTTATGGAAAATATAAGACCACATGGTCCAAATAGACAAAACGAGTTACAAGCTGCATGTGCAGAGTGGATTACTATAGATTCCTTACCCTTTAATGCACTTCGTGGAAAAGGATTTCAACGTTTTATGAAAAAAATTGATCCCATATATAAACCACCTTCTAATAAGTTGTGTAAAGAACTTATAATAGCGAATTATCAAGATGGAATAATTAAATTTAAAGAAAAGATTAATGAAACATGTGAATATGCTGCAATAACCATGGATCTCTGGACTGCACAGTCTAAATTTGGATATATTGGCATCACAGTTCATTGGCTAACGCCTAAATTTGAAATCATTGACATGCTTCTTACAATTGAACGTATGCAATATCCTTATACAGCCGAGAGAATACATGATTATCTTTGTAATAAGATGCACAAATTTGGATTAAATGAAAAATTGTTTATAGGAGTCACTGACAGTGGCTCAAAGATGAAAAAGTTTTTTTAATTTGGGAAGATATCGAATGACTACCCTGTTCCGTTCATATGCTCCAACTATCAGTAGTAAAAGGCCTAAAAAAAATTACTTCTTATGTTAAAAAATTCAAAAAATTGATAAGATTTTTCACAAAATCAGTTAAACAATCTGAACGACTTGATGCAGCACAAATAGACCTTGCACAACAAAATCATATTCAAGAAGAAAATGTTGAAATTCTTCGATTTAATGAATTGTCAAACCTCGATATGGATCAAGAAATCAGTTCAGCAGAGAAAGAAGAAGTTGCAAAGGAAGAAGAATCAACAATAAAAATTTTGCATAACAGATCTGAAGTCTGCACTAGATGGAACTCTAGTTATTATTCGTGGGCATGACTTTTAGAACTAAAGGATGCGATTATATAGCTTGCATCTGTATTACCATTAAAAAAAGTGAATGAAAATAAGAAAGACAGCAAATATTATCTTGGCTACTTTTAAAAGATTATGATGGGATCTGTTAAAAAGAATTGTTGCATTAAAACCATTCGAGCTCACAACAAAATTCTTTTCGGGAAGCAAATATCCCACCCTTTCATTAATATACCCAACAATCCGAGAATTACAAAATCATAGTGATAAAATTAGTAATAGTGAAGATGATGAAGACGATGATGGTAAATTTTTGCTGGGTCTATATTATTTTTTTAACAACTGAAATAAAATATAAAAACGATTACAAAAACCTAAACCTATTTGTATATTTATAGAATCGGACATTCTGTTAGATTCTGAAAATAAAAATGAAGATGAATTTTATTCACAATTAGATTTGGCTTGTGATGCTCGCTCACATGCTTTATCATCACCACCTAATCTCGATCTTATAGAAAAAGAATTTAAAAATGCTATTTTTAATTCTTTAGAAAAAAATTGGTATGATTTTCATGAAATCGGATTAGTTGCTACTCTCTTAGATCCTCGAACAAAAAAAATGACATTATTCACTAGTAGAGAATGTGAAAAGGCCTGAATGAAGTTAAGAGATGAATTTGAGAAGTTACAACAGCTTAATATTAGTAGTGATAGTCAACTGGAACAAGAAACATTACCAACAGCTTCTGAAATTACGTAAAATCCATTTTTTGAAGGCATTTTTGGGGTACAAGACCATGAAGACATTGCACCTTTAGATGAGGTTATACGATACTTAGATCTTGCTTCTGTAAATTATAATGCCAATCCTTGGCAATGGTGAAATAATCACAAAAGTGAATTTTCAATTTTATTAATATTAGCACGTAGATATTTGTACATACCAGTGACATCAGTCCCCTGCGAGAGACTCTTCTCGGATGCAGGAAACCTGATTACATCTAAACGTACCCGATTAGGTTCAAATATTATAGGGAAAATGCTTTTTCTAAAGCGTAATGATGAATAACTAAATATGTCTTAGAATTTTAAATTTACATTGCAAAACAGCAGGTTAATTTACACTTGGACTAGAAATTAATTCAGACAATGCAATTACTTTAAGTAATCATGGAGCGACTTGTAGGATGATAAAAAAGTTATATGCTATCATTAAAAAGGACAAACACAAGTTATTAAGAAAAACGATTTTTTGCAAACTTGCATAATATTCAATATATTATAGTCAGGATTAAATTCGATTATTAATATATTTGCATAGGTGAATTTTATTAAAAGCAGTAACAATCAGTTGTCAAATTGCTAAATTTGAAATGCATTCACTTGTGATTAAAATCAGCTAATATGGAAGAATAAAGGTATATTTTTGCTGCTTTAATATCTAAATTTCGATTATATATAAATGTTTTTTTTAAATGTCTTGTATAAATGTTGCCATATAGTTCGACATTTTTATAAAGTCTTGCAGAGTTGTATAACGATAAATATTAGCTACACATCATATTCAACAATTAAAATAAAGGCTAATGACATAGTCATATTAATAGTGAATTAACTATCATTATTGTTAAACGATTAATAATAAAGTTCATTATACAATTGCGATTAAATGGTTATACGATTACGATTACGATTAAACGATTATTGATGATTAACCACATAGTTTATGGTTACATAGCGCGATTAAACGGCTAACATAATTTTTCGCGAGTTCAATCTCTAGTTGTAAGCAACTTGTTCAAAATATTATTAACAATTGCTTAGCCACTCTGTTTGCAATTATGTTAAATGAAATTATTTGAATAACACTCACCAATGGGCCCTTTGAGTACGAAATCATTCTTTTCTTCTGCTCTAAGTAACTTCTACTAATGCATTAGAGTCTTTTTATAGTAAGCTAAAGGCTATAACATTTTACTTATATGGGCTAGTTAGTGTATTGTACAAAATCGTGCTCTTAATCATAAAAAGCAAATTGATGCCAAGAGTGCTGCTTTTAATTTTCATACAAAAAAGTGTCAGTTATGGTATTAAAGACAAGATCATTAAAGAAATCTACAAGTTTTTCTATTTCATACAATTAATAATTGTAAAAGAAACAAGCCTGTAATGGAAAGGTTGGCAGAAGGTAAAAACACCCTAGATCTTATTTTTCTTAATTGTGGCTGCTTGTTCTGTAATAATTATATATAGCATGCAAACATATATTTTATAAGTATAGTTATGATTCTTACCGATTGTTAACTATCAAAGCCTGGAGGGGATCCCGGACATCTCTCATATAGGTCATAACTGAATTTTGGCCAATTTTGACCTAATTTGTTAAAAATGACAAAACTATATTTACTTAAATAATTTATAATCCAGTGATTAGAATTGAATGAACTTTTTTTTGTTAAATGTGCTTTACTGAGTGCTTCATTTTTAAAAAAAGTTCATTCAAATCAGACAACTAGATGCCAAAATAATTGCCAAAAACAGTTCAAATTTCAGGAGTTTTTGCTGAAATGCATAACATATGGATTTCTGTACTATATGTCTGGGGTACTGTTTAGAGAATATTTTAAGGGAAATGGTTATGAAGTGTATAAAGATTAGGAGGTAGTAAATATAGAAATATCAAAGCAAACTGAAAGGAAAGAAAATCAGAAAATAGATGGCTTATTATAAATGAACTAACCGAAAAACTGCGAGAAAAATATTGGAGTATTGAAGAAAGAAGCAGAGCCAACAAAGCGAAAGCATTTATTTTTAGACTGAAAGGTTCTCTATACCTGATTTTTAATATTAATTAGGAAAAAATAGAGTTATATAGATATATTTGAATGTCAACAAAAAAAAAAAGAATATATAAGATGGATATGGATATTATGGCACATTACCAATTATGACGCTAGTAACTTGAACCGGGTAACAAAATCGTCAATCGGTTAACCGACCCGACATAACCAAGCATAATCGGTTAACCGAGATTATTTCGGTTGGCCCAGGTCAACCGAATTATCCGAGTTACAGCTGTTCTCATAAATTCTGGGACAACTGATAAAAATTTGGCCGAAATTAATTCAGCCGAATTCGATAAGTTATTGATTTTGGTATGATCAGTATAATAAAATAATTAATAAAAGCTATTTTTGTATCATAATGATCATTTTACGATATCATAACAATGCCAACAATTTTAAATTTAGTTCGAATGTTTGTCCAACATGTTTGGTGTGCTTAGGTTTGTACGAAAATTTATGGAAAAACTGTTCATGTCAACCAATAAACCTTAACAAGAAATGTAAAAAAGGAATCGAATATAAACTAGACTTTTATAACAAATATATTACTCGAACAGGTCTCGCTATTAAAAAAGTTAAATATGATCATGAATTTGTCGACTGGTTTGAATAGGAATTGAAGTTTTATACAATTTTTTAAACCTAATTTTTCTTCGACAAGAACGAAAAATAATTAGAAATGAATAAATTCCTTCGTTGAACGAACATGGATCTTGTCAAAGAATAGGAATTGAAAATTTACACAATTTTTTAAAACCAATATTTCGTCGAAAAATAATTAGAAATGAACTAAGGCTTCGTTTGAATGAAAATGGATCTTGCCAAAGAATAGGAATTGAAATTTTATACAATTTTTTAAAAACAAAATTTCGTCGAAAAATTATTAGAAATGAATAAAGGCTTCGTTTGAATGAAAATGGATCTTGCCAAAGAATAGGAATTGAAATTTTACACAAGTTTTTAAAATGAATTTTCGCCGAAAAATAATTAAAAATGAATAAAGGCTTCGTTTGAGCGAAAATGGATTTTGCCAAAGAATAGGAATTGAATTTTACACAATTTTTAAAAATGAATTTTCGCCGAAAAATAATTAGAAATGAGTAAGGCTTCGTTTGAGCGAAAATGGATCGTGTCAAAGAATAGGAATTAAAAGTTTACGACTTACAAGTGCGACAAGTATGCATGTCGATATTTAGTCTTATTGCTGTATTGTAATATATATTAATCACTTGATCTTATTAAATTACGTTTTCCCGAAATCAATAACTTATCGAATTCGGACGAACTAACTTCGGCCAAATGTTTATCAGTTGTCCCAGAATTTATGAGAATAGCTGTAACTGGCTAAACCGTGTAGTGATTTGAGCCGAGATCGTTAATCGGTTAGATTATTTCACGTTTTACTTTCGGGAATTATCGGACCTTTACTCGAAATTTTTCATTTTCTTTTTGGAACTTTTCGGAACCTTTGCTCATTCCTTACATTTTGTCAACCGATTATGTTGTACAGGTCAACCGATTATCGATTCTCAACCGATTAAGCATTTGATCAACCGGTTACCCGAAATTTATTCAGTTCGGGTCGGTTAACCGATTATAGTCCAACCGGTTCAAATCACTATATGACGCACATGTGATATCTTGCGATTCAGTGATCAGAATCAGATGATTTTACTACCATCCGATTTGTCTCTATGAGATGAATCAAATGGTAGTAAAATCATCTGATTCTAATCACTGGATCACAAAATATTTGATGCCTAAATATATAAATAAAATTTTTAATTTTTAAGCTTTAATAAAACCTAATCGTAGAATGTTGATAGTGGCTTTTTTATTAAGTAAATTGACCTTCATTATTAAAACAATTTTGTTCGTCATAACAAATTCTACTTATCTTTAAATTTTCTAATTTTTTACTAATAGTCATTTGTAAAAAAACTTATTGTATCATAATAGATTCTTTGGGTACAAAAACGTATTTATTAAAATTCAATTAATAAAAAATTATCTGATTTTTATAAAAATTTAAAAATAAGTAGAAGATATAACGATGAATTAAATTGTCTTATTAATGAAGGACGATTTACTTAATAAAAAATTTTCTAATAATGCATCAAATTTATTTTTTTAAGTTTTTTAAAATTTAATCTTTTATTGCTTGTAACTTGTGAAAACTTGTGAAGTGGTGATTAGAATAAAATGATTTTGGTACCATTCAACTCGTCTCATTAAGACAAATCGAATGGTACCAAAATGGTTCGATTCTAATCACTAGATCATGTGTGCACCATAATTGGTACACGTATAATAATTTGTTAATTTTTTAGCTTTTATTTTAATTTGCAATATTATGTGACTAGTGATTAGAATCAAAAGATTTTGGTACCATTCAATTTGTCTTAATGTGCCAAATCAAATGATATCAAAAACGTTTGATTCTGATTTTTAGATCATATAATACTAGCCATAAAAGTTAGCTGTACTATAATATCTATACTCACCTTATATAGAAATTTGAAGGTTATACCAAAGAACATAGTATTTTCTTGAAAATTCAGTAAAAGCAAAACTGCGAGGCAATATTATCTTTGTTTGCCAATATTAAATTATTATTTTTTTAAATTAAAAAGATTTAAGTTGTTTATTGGCTAATTTTATGTATGTGATCGATTTGTTTATCAGTTTGTTCATTAATTGTCTACACAACATATGACTTGTAGACAATCAAAACTCACTTCGCTTTAACTAATATCAAGGAAGTTTTTATAGTACAGATTTGCACAGATTTTTTAAAAAAAACAATTATCAAAAATTAATGCAGATCTGTGACCTGCCAGCGATCGTTGAAGAAATTTTTTTATTTTCTGCGCAGATCTTTAACAATTAACAATTCGATAATCTGCGCAGATTGTAAAAAATAAAAAAAATAACAAAAAGTGAATAATAAAAAATTACTATATATATGCTCATCTAAATATTAAATGCTAGCTAAATATTCATATATTAATAAAAGAATATATTTAAATATTCATATATTTTAATAATATAATTTATTACAAAAACATAATACTGTATTGGTCAATTATAAATTTCACAAAAATAATAAAAAATAATGTATTTTTATTAAAAAAAAAAAAAACATATTACAAGAGATACTACAAAAACGCCTTAAAGACACTATACAAACACTATAAAGACACCACAAAAATACTACATAAATGCACCACTGCACTAGTGTTCCAAATCAAAAATTTATTAATCGGATTAATCGACAATTAATCAATTGGCTTTTCAAATATGCAATTAATCGATTAATCCGATTAATCGANATAGTAACACAAATTTATTTCTATCTTAGGATTCTGTGATTGGATTTTAACGATTTTGGGCTTGTTAGAATCCTCTCATTGAGAGGATCATTTTGGTAGTAAAATTATCGAAATTGACCCAGTAGATAAGAAGTTATTAACAATTAAAGATTAATCTTTAATTGTTAATAACTTCTTATCTACTGGGCCAATTTCGATGATTTTACTACCAAAATGATCCTCTCAATGAGAGGATTCTAACAAGCCCAAAATCGTTAAAATCCAATCAATCGATTAATCCGATTAATCGATCAATCAATTAATTGATTAACCCAATTAATCGATTAATCGATCAATCGATTAATCGATTAACCCGATTAATCGATTAATCGATCAATCAAAATATATGAAAAACTTTTTTTTAACTATTTCTTTGCTCAAAAAAGTTTGTATTTATTCACTATAGTAATCGATTAGTCGATTAATCAATTAGTTGGTGCAATCAATCAATCGATTTAATCGATTAATCGATTAATCGATTAATCGGTTAATCGGTTAATCAGTTAATCAATTAATCAATTAATCGATTAATCGATTGTACCAACTAATCGATTAGTTGGTACAATCGATTTTTAATCGATTATTAAAAAAATTTTTATCCAATTAATCGATTGCATTTTTTGATCCGATTTGGAACATTACACTGTACACTACACTATACACTACACAAACGCTATAGAGACTGTCCTTTTACCTAAACATCTAATATAATTTAACCACTAACTTTCCTATTTACTAAATCCCAACAATACTATAAAAATCAAAGACCAACACGAAAACCTAACCCACAGCACAACGAATAAAACGATGATGAACAAAATGTCGAACAAATAAAGAACAAAACGATAAACAAACCTACAAAAAAAGCGTCAAATACAGCATCACAAACTCGGCACCAATGACAAACATATCCAGTAACGCATCAAAAAAATAAAACACGATAGTACCTATTTTGAACCTGAAAGAATTAGTACTGCACAATAAATACTAAAGCAAAAAAAAAATAGAAACTGATACTTAGCTATATGAATTACACCAATGATGGTAACATGTCAACAAAAAGCTATAACACACTGACAAAAAATGAGACTCCAAATTAGACAACACCAACGACGAAGGGAAACGCGCCTGCAATAAGAGAACACCTTGCTTTGGTAATCTTGAATACCGAAATGGACGAAACTAAAACTAACAACAAATATATTAAACGTTAGTTATTACTATTGTTATAGAATGAAGTTCTAGTTTTATTACAATTAGATTCTATAAGTTTCTATGATCAAAATGAGCTATAGTTTATTAGAAACAGATTAATAGTTAAGTAGATAATAATAGATTAACACTTGTATAACATATACTTTTATACCTTTATACCTTTATACTTTTATACCTTTATACTTTTATACTTTTATACCTTTATACCTTTATACTTTAATACTTTTATACTTTTATACCTTTACATCTTTATACTTTTATATCTATATACTTTTATACTTTTATACTTTTACACGAATGTATTTCTAAAAATATATATAAACCCTAGCTTTTACCCTTCTTTAACTTTAGGATTTATTCCCTGCAATTCTTTAGTTATAGGAATTCTTTAGGCACAGAAACCTTTAGATAGTCTTGTAGCAAAGTCTTGTAACGTACTTAAATAAAATATATCTTTGCCCAACTAAATACACTCCTGTTCTTTGAGTAAAATATATCGAACTGCCACAGTGAGGAAACATTCCACTTCCACACCGCTTCATATCTTCTCTGACCCTACAAGATCCCTGTCGCCATGTGCTATGTTGCTAGTGGTATATTAAGAAGGCTATACCACTTGTAACATTTTGGTGCCTTCTGGCGGAAAGCATCAAAAATAATTGGAAAGCATTAAAAACTGTTAAAAATATTAAAAACAGCCAGAACTTTTAGGACCTTCTTCTTCTCCTTCTCCTCATCTTTGAAATTAAAGCAGCCAGGAACATTGTACAAATATTGAAGGGTGGAAACATTAAGTTGAATCCTCTCCTTCTTTTTCTTTTGGGAAAGATTATTTTGTCTATTTACGTCTGACTATTACCAAAGAGTAATAGCTTTTGGTTTTCCTGTCGAATTGAAAGAAATTCGTTCAGAAGGGCATACTTGAAGCCTCTTGCATTTGTTGCACCGGTATTTTCCTGTCGAATTGAAAAAGATTCGTTCAGAAGGGCATACTTGAAGCCTCTGCTTTTGTAGCACCCCATTTAGTTATTTAGTTTTTTTTTTTGACACAGTTTAATAGTTTATTAATGAAAATTTTATAAAATGAAAAACCCCTCACCCTCTCAAAATTTGGTTTTCTCCAAATCTCCCAACTCTACAAAATCCCAAATTTACCCCATTTTATACCAACTCCACATCCACTAAACCCAACCCCACAAATTCCATATCCCTCCAAACCCTAATGCTACCCAAACCCAATTTAACTAAAATCTGACTATATTAAACCCCAACTTTACAAATTCGACTCCAAGTACCCACTATATATATGCTATAACAAACATTCATTACTTATTATTTACTTATCTTTTATTTAATATTTTAATTTAATTTAATACATTTACCCAACCCCAAACTACAAAACCTATCCTGTCGCAAACCCTAACTATTCAATCCCCCAAATCCTACCCATAATTTCTGAATCCACCTCTAATCATCCATTCCGAATACCTCATTTCTAACTATCCGATTTTTCCAAATCTAATCCAACTTTAGAATCCGCCTCTAATCACCCTTTCCAAACCTAATTCTAAACCTGTCCTCCATCTTCATCTATTTCTCATTATCCGCTTCTTATCTTTAAAACTACCCCTAAACCTTTACTCCTTATAACCCGCTAAACACCCAAATCCTAACTTCTCTTACTAATCCTTAAACCCGAATCTATCTACTAACCTAAAACCTTATCTCTTATAATCATATCCAAGCAGACGTAATACGATTATTCCTTTGGTTGCTCTCTTTGAAAAATTCCAAGTTGAACAACCAAGTCCGTAAACGTTCTGCCAAACTTGGACCACCAGTACCTCCGACTAAAGCAAAGACAGTCAAATCCCTAAACCTCAAATACCAACATTTTTAGATTCGCCAAAATCCCGATTTCATACCCTCAATTCGAGAATCTCGATCTCCATTCGGAACTTCGACTTCTCTAAAGATCCCAGCTTCTTAATCGATTCATTAAAATTCGCCCTATCAAAAGAATTGGACGATTTGTTTCGAGTTCCTATTAAAAAAAAAATCGGTATTAGTAATTGCAGAAATATATATAAGAAAATATATATATAATCAATAATGAAAATAACGAATGATACTTATCATGTTGAAAGCCCGAACCCGGAATACGAAGAATGATCATCTCATCCGCATTGATCATTTTCTTTACTTTAATAATCCCATTCGCCTAAATCGTTTATCCATCGCATATATATATATATCGAAGAACCCAAATCTGAGAAACAAAATAAGAATAAGATTCAGAATTAGTTAAAAAAATATATATATAAATCGTTATTAACTTTCGCAATTATAGTCAAAAAAAAAAAAAATTTCGATAGTTATCTAATAACCCCTCATACGCAGTGAACCCATCGCAAATTCGAATATTACAAGACCCAGAAAAATTCCCAATACATCTCCGAACAGTGCTCTACCGAAAAAGACCTGTACTTATTCTAGAAGATTCGGCTACTATGCCTTACCAAAAAGGGATGGAATCGCTTATTCACCACTCCCAAATGCCAGGAAATCATAGTACTTTGTCGACCGAATCAAGTCCCAAAGTCCTGAAAGCGACATATCAAATTCAACAGTAATAATGTCTAAACGTAACGATCCCACAAAAGGACTCAAGCCCCAGGGTCCCATAGAATAGGACAAAGCCTACGTATAAGAAGAAATATCTCAGGTCGTCAAGTGCCAAGTTCAGACCCAAGACCCGACGAAGCAAGATATGAACCACACCCGAAGACGAAAGAAGTTAATAAAAAGAAAGATACCGAAAGACAAAGAAAACTAATGAAAAAAAAAAAACATAATACTTAACCTATATCGGAACTGGTACCATCAAAAACGAAGTAAGAATTAGAATAGACCTAACAAGACCTACTCATAAGGAAAGAAGACATGTCCCGGCAAAGCAAAATAAGACCCAGACAAACAAGAGAACTGTACCAAGCCTGTTCCGAAGGATGTACGAGCCAGACCAATCAAGCCCCAAGACCCTACGAAGTAAGGCCAGTCCAACAAAGTGGAACAAGATCAACCTCCATAAAAGAAAAAGATACCTACATAAAACAACTACGCATACGAAGACATTCAGCGCCAAGTTCCAGACCCAGAAGAGCGAGACAGGCCTCGATAAAGGTCAACAAAGAAAAGAGCCAGAAGAGAAGACAAGTCCAACAAAGAAATACCGGAGTCAACAAGGATATACAAGACCCGACCTAACGAGACATACCCAGAATGTAGGAAGGAAGGTTCGACCCGGTAAAGCAAAACAAGATCCTACTCGAAAAAAATTGAATCAGGCCCAACAAGACCACATCATAAAGAAAAACAGGACCCATACGAAAGAAATTACAAAAAAAAAAAATTTTTTTAACTTCAAATGGCCTTACATCGAAATAAGCCCACTCCTGAAGAAACAAGGCCAAACCAAGACCGTAGGAAAAGACCAGGCCCAACGAACAAGATAAAGACCAACTCAAGTCCCAGACCCAGAACAATAAAACGACTAAGAATCGGTCGACTACCTTGCAATGACAAAAGGTCCAACAAGACTCAAAATCTACGACTACGAGAATGCCGAAGACAAAACGAAGCCTAGAAGAAAAGAGTGAACTACGTGGATGAAAACCTTGTAGACCTACACTTTAAGACTACCCAAAGCAACAAAAAATAGAAACAGGCACCTACCTCGACAATATAAACCCACATCAACAAAGAAATCGCACAACGAAGATGACGTCAAAACAAAAATACAATAAAGACCTCGACACCAATTACGACGACGAAGTCCACGAGCTCCAAGAGTGTTGACTCCGAGAATTAACTGCGACTCCCAGAACGACAACGGTCTCAAGATCTATATTTTTTTTAAAAAAAAAAAAAAAAAAAAAAAAAAAAGAAAGAGTTAAAATATGCAAATCGGAAAAATTATTAATTTAATATTACACATAACCTTCCAGTGTAACATAATGATCAATACTATGATTATGACCGACAGAACACATACTATTAAATCGTGATCGAAATCAAGGGTCATAACCGTGCAAAATTTATACTAACGGTTACTTGTATTACTTACTTCAAAGCTACACGAAGTATTCGACGAACATTAATCAATTAACCGGAAAAGACAACAATAGACAAAGACTTTAACAAATTCAATACTCTATACTTAAGATTTTTTAGATACAGAAACTTCAAAACTTTATTCTTATATCGAAACACTTTTCAATTCTATTAACTTTATTAATATCATTTACTATTTATTTTTGAAAACTTAATATTATTTTATTTATTATTATTACTATTACAACATTAATTATTACTCATATTATTTACAAAATTTCGAAAAATTTAAGAATTTTATTTACAAGAATAATTAAAATAGATACAAAAATTA
>QKWP01001295.1:95051-145297 GCA_003550325.1 Gigaspora rosea | reverse complement strand
AAAAACAACTCTGCTGATTTAATGTATTTTTAGGTGCTGAACAAGTTTACTTAGTGCATTTTGTTAGAATTAATTAATAAAAATTTGTGTATTTTAAGAATTTATAGAATTTTACTAATAAAATTCTATAAAATCTTATGATTCACAAAATTTTACTAATTATTTCTAACTTATTTATTTTACTTGAAATTTTGAGCATTAAGATTATTTAATAAATTATCACTTTATAAAATTTAAAATTTATCTTAATTTGGTCAAGCTATAGAAAATAAAAAATTTTTTGTATCTGGTAGGTAAAAGTTTAGGTAAATTTTAGAATTTTTATATGTAGTATGTATAAAGTGGGTATAAAATCTAAAAATTTTTGAGGTAGATTTTTTCAAATCTTATAATTGGATTGCATACCACATTATATATAATTGTCCGGGTCCTACGAGAACCAATTAATTTTATTTGCATGGCCTTATATGTAATTTGTTATGCTGAATAATTTTTGCTTATTTTTGAAATTCAATTAGCTTAATAAAAAATTAATTTTTACTATGCAGTTATTTTTTTAATTAATTTTGTACAACAATAAAAACTAGTCAAACATAAAAATCTAAAATTTTACTTAAATTTAATTATTTTAAAAACTGTAACATAAAATTTTATTAAACTTTTTTTTATTTAAAAGGTATAGATTTAAAGAATATATAATTTAATTTTTAGCTTAATATCTTATATATTTAGCTCTGTATAAATTTTAAAAAGTGTTCACAATAATATGGTAGGCCACTGTAACAGAATTTTTTATAGTAATTCACAATAATTCTAATACAAGCTAACTCTCATTAACAGAATAGTTTTACAGTAGCTTACCAATGCAAACTATGACTAATTCAAATTTAGCCCACAAAATCAAAATACAACTAAGGCCGTGCAAATAAAATTAATTGTTTCTCGTAACATATTAAGATTAAAAGACACCCGGGACCCGGTTGTTTATTGTATAAGTATAAAAAAATGTTATATAAAATTTTTAAATATATATTCTATATAATTGTCCGGAGCATAGCGACGGGCACTTAGTGTCTACGCATAGTAAGTTACGTTTTTGATGCATTTTGATCAAAAAAGTTTCTTTGTTGATGCATCTTTGTAACTCTTAAAGAAAGCTGATCAAAATTATAACTTTGAAATTTTTTTGTCTGTCCGCACGCGTGTCGCGTATCTTCTAAAACTGTAAAACAGTAAAAGAGTTACGATTGTACAACTACTACTTTGCTCCAGATACTCCTCTTTAAATTTGTCAGTTATTATTCTCATACCGTAAAGCCTAAACCTTCAGACACTACACACAGGTAAGAATTGGAATCAGTTTAGTCAACTACTATGTTTAGTCGACTAATTAGTCGACTAAACCGATTCCAATCCCTACACACAAGTACAAAATCAAGTTAGCTGTGGCTTTTTTAAATGTACCCGCTACGGAATGCAGCGATCTACTCCGTAACGCTCTAATCTTTAAAACAGTAAGTACACACACATGTACTCTGTAGGGTTATACTTTTTTTTTTGAAAACTACATTCAATTCTCCACTTAAGTTCTTTGATCTTGGCGAAAATAATTGTATCCGCTACGGAATGTGACAGATTAAAATGAAATCGGATTAAAATGAAATTTTTTTATTTTTTAAGCAAAATTTTAAAATTTTTTAGGGGACATTTTTGGGGGGATTTTTTTAGCATTAGGATTAGGGTTAGGGTTTAGGATTAGAGTTATTAATAAACGAGTTTTATAAGCTTTAAAGGTGAGCAAGAGAGGTCCCCAGTTTCATTTTAATCTGATTTCATTTTAATCTGCCACACGGAATGCAGCGATCTATGGTAACAAAACACCTTTAAAAGATCAAACCTCTGAGCTCACGCCGTAACGCTTTATAAGATAGCCCATACATATGTACTCTGTAGTGTTCTACTTTTTTTTTAAAAAATCTATTCCTTAAAATAACTTTTTTACTTCTAATTCTCCACTTAGGTTCTTTTTATCTTAGCCAAAAGCGTTATACTATAGCGAAATCTGCAATTATTTGAAACTTATAAGTAAAACTTTCAATTAAACTCTTTAATTATTTTTATTAATTAAATAATGAAGAAATTATTTTTAGAAACAATAATAAATAGAGAAGAAACTCTCTGACACATTGTATTGTTCGCATCATAATCCTAGACACTCTAGTGAGCAATATTAATGCGGCCCCGGGTTGGAGATCGATATCACTGCCGTAGCTAAGTTTAAATGGTTTATAATATAAAAATATAATAAATGCGGCGGCAATAACAACCTGAACTCGAGGTCACCCATTAAAAATCAGAGATTGTGTGTGTGGTTAAAATATAGTTATAAATAAATTACCTTTAAATAACTTGGATTTAACTACTGTATACAATATATGTATTTTTTAAAAAATTTAAAAAATTAGCTTTATAATTTTTTAGTATTAGGCTATATAAAGTTAATTTTTTGGTTCTCATAACCCGGCCAGGTCATATTTTGGAAATTTCTGAAAAAAATTATTTATATGTTTTAATAGTCGGGTGGGATTTCAAAAAATTTTTTTAAAAATTTTATAAAATTTTATATATAAAATTTTTAAATAAAAGTTCGGCCGGCCGGGTCATTTTTTTTGTCTCATGTTATGAGAACCAAAAAATTAACTTTATATGGCCTTATATAAAATTTTAAATATTTTGCTACGTATTAGCCTAGTTTAGATGAGATAAATGCACGTAATGCGCATTAATGCGCACGATTAAGGAATCACGCACACGCATGAAACCATCTCTATACAGGATTAGTGATTTAAGCCACATGAATTTGGTCGGCTGGCTTAGCCAGCCGACCAAATTATCGGCTAAGCGGCTGGCTAATGGCTAAGTACCGATAGCCTACTTTCGGAATATTTCGGAAATCTTTCCTGTACTTTATACTTATATCGGAATTTACCGGAAATCATAATTAAANAAAAAAAAAAAAAAAAAATGAAATAATACTTGCAAGCTTTCGGAACAATCGCAAATCATAAAAATCAAATTTCAAAACTCAAATATCAAACAATACTTAAAAAGTCGTAGATTATCGTATATTAAATTTTATTTTTATGTGCAATTTGATTCGCTTATAATTGTGTGCCCTTAGCCGCATTAGCCAGCCGATCACATTATATCGGCTGGCTTAGTCGGCTAAGCTGGCTTAGCCACAGCTGCCTTAGTCGGCTTAAAACACTAATTTTACCATCTCTTGCGTTATACTACATTGGCCGGTATTGAAACCCGATTTTTGACGAGTTGGACAGCAGACCGAAGCTCTATCGTCGCTCGCTGCAGTGCAGATATCAGAAACTGATGCTCTTTTCGCCCGGAGATGGGAAATGCAAACCTAAGGTAGAATGTATAATACAATGGTTGAACATTTGCTCAATACATGTTCTACCCTGGCTGTTATGAAGGAAGTAAGCAGAGTACAAAAAAAGTTGAGTGCCTGAGGCTTAAGAACAGTTTGTTAGCATAGAAGAAACAATTTGCAAAAATCCTTGGAAGGATAATAATGTTTTCCATAGTAATTTCGTTTGTACTGTACCAAAACAAAAAAAGCTACGTTAAAAAAAGTATTAAACCAAAAAAAAAACAATTATTACAGATTTTATTAAACTTGACGGTCAAAACTCTCTTATATTTCTCGAGCCTTCTAGAAAGAAAATATCAAAATATCACCTATGTAGAGAACCGCACCAGGGGTCTAGACACTTTTGCAGTAACGTGAGGTAGCGCATGAGAATTAACCAATCGGAGAACGTAAATTTTGATCATCCCGGATCAGTCCGACATCAAAACAAAACACGTGTACAAGAAGAAAAAAAGAGAAAAGAACGAAAATACTCGAAAACTAGTGTTTAAATCAGCCTTAAAAACTGCATAAAAATGTCCAGAACGCGATTTTACATATATATAGGAACCTTCTAAGGCTATATACACAAACCCTAACCCTAACCTTAACAATAAAGCCAAAAAGTTAATCCGAAGACGCCACACCACGTGATGGTCACGTTACTGTAAAAGTGTCTAGACTCCTGGTAGGGTCTATATAGGGTGATTTCAAATATACAGTATTTTATTTTGAGATAATCGAGTTTAATCGTTTGGTTTGATTTTCGGACTGATCCAGGATTAATCTTTTTATTGGTTAAAAGTAAACAAGCGACTATCAGGTAATCTCGTGATATATTGGCTCTACGCAGCCTCGTGTAATTTTTCTTTTACATTATCTTAATTTTTTATTATACAAATCGACTTTCATTTATAATTGAAAAATGTCAATCATGCCAAAATTTATATAAATAAAAACTCATTTTTCAAAAAATTGTAAAAATGGGCTTTCTATTGAAGTTAACTCAATATAACTTATGATCTACATACTGCATAAATTGGATTCTTGATATCTTTATATAAAAACTTTCTAAATGCATCAAAAAAGGTAATCCAACCCTAACTAAATTTCACCACTTTAACCGACGTTGTATTCTGTAGATTATCTAAATCAGTATTCTAATCTTCATTGCTTTGTGGATCATTGGATAATAACATTCATTGTGACAATTTTATTGAAATACAAGAATGTTTTATTTATATGGCATTACTTAATTGGCAAAGCAATTGATACACTTAATAAAGAGAATTTTTCAATTTATTATTATTAAAGATTACATTATTGTGTTATAGTAATTACATAATTTAATATCCAAATAAATTAATACCTTTGCTAATTTTACATAAATTAATATCTTCACTAATTATTAAATAAAAAATATTTTAGTAATTATTATATATTTTAATGATGTCTTCACAAATTATTATATAAATAAAAATTTCTTAAATAAATAAAATTTTCTCTATATTATTAAACAATTTAATGTGACTCAACTGGGCAAATGATTGGCTGACACATACCGCGAAGCGGCACGTGTTCATTTGCCCGGTTGACTTGCCCAATAATGTGGGCATGGACTAGGAAAACCCCTCTGACACTTTTTTAAAAAATTTAAAATTTTTAATTCAAATTAAAGTACTAGTTTATATATATATGTATTTCACTTTTTACTTTACGTTGATATAATACTTTATTTACTTGAATGTAACCCAACTTTTTAATGTTCGTGTTCTAAAAATAGATTTACAACCAAAGATTGACGTCTCAATTAAATTAGATTGGTCAATCAGTGGTTCATAATCACATGACATTAGTGTTTGTAGTCGATTTCGTGTTAGTCGATTTTATCGACTTAGCCGGCTAAGTTAGCCGATTTTTCAAAAAATCGGCTTAGTCGTAGTCGACTTAATATCGGGTTATATTGAAATTATAATAACCAATCAAATTTTACAAAAAAAAAAATGCATGCAAGTAATAACAATAATAACTCTTTAGAAATAAAATGTAGTTGTAAATAAATTTGCATTCAATCAGGTGAACAGTTTGCAGTATCTCACGTACGTACATTATCAGCTATCAAGAATTCTAATTTTTGCGACGTGCAATTGAAACCGGTTATGTACGGATAATAATATGTAATACGCACGCATACACATAAGCTAGTTTTCTTAATCAGGAAGATAATTACCAGTATGTAAATTTTACTACCCACGCCTATATACACATTATACTTTTCGACTTCTCTAACTGACAACGATCTTACGAATTAGCAATAAATTATGCATGCTAACCTGAAATCCATGGAAAACTATGCAAAAGGTCTAAAACCTTGTCATTACGGCAAGATAATGTGCTGATCACATAGATACGCATCACTGTAGATATAATACTAATCTTCCGTTATAGCATTAGACAACAATATGATCAATAAAGTGACCAAAATCAAACGAAAAAAATAATTTTTTACTCAATGAAACCTTTTTTAATGCAAATTCGTATGCCTCATGACCATTCATGGAAGCCGAAACTGATTTGCTCCAAAAGAAATTATTTATGACATTATAACTATGGTAAACCCTCGTTATAGTAAAGATTCAATGTAATGAGAATTCGAAATCAAACATTCAACCAGTATTGTCAATTAGACTAAATAGACTTATTTTCAATCAGAACTGACATATGCCCAATTTCGAATAAACTATGTCCAATTTCTGCAATTAGTCCAATTGGCGAACTGATAAAACGCATATGGTATTCTCTCGATGTAAGATAACTATAATAAAAGTTATTTGTACATACTGTATAATATTATAGCCACATAATATTATACTATTGCGTGATGTGAAATCTAGCTTGGGTATGGGAAAATCTTAGCATGACCGACTTCGCTTTCTAGAATAAACATATCGCGTTTACGCGTATTAACGCCCATGGGCGTTATTTAGACATGCAATTTAAAGAGAACTAATAATTAATTTAGCCAAAGACAATAACAAAACAATGAATCACATTCGGCTAAATTAGTTATTAATTCTCTTTAAATTGCACGTCTCTAAATAATGCCCATGGGCGTTAATTCACATAAATATTGTATTCTCTGGCCCAAATAATCTTGCAACTTGAATTCTAATAAAAATTTTTGGTTTAAATAAATATGCATAAAAAAAAGTAATATAATGCATCAAAATTTGTATTGCCGCTCTTACCATTACATAAAATCAAAGACCAATCTATACAATTATTATAAGTTTTAGTATAATCCGTCCCTTAAAAATGTCTAGCAACCAATTGTTCGATGATATTACCGGTGAAGATAACATGTCATTCGAGTATGAAGGAATCTCTAATTTTGAAAAAAGTTTCGACGAAAATATTATTAGTGATGAGAATATTATTGATGACGAAAATGATAACTATTATGAAGATGGTGGTTATACTGAAGATGAAGAGAATAATACGACAGGATCTTTGCCTATTACATCTTACTTTACTCCCCAAATAGGACCTACAAAAAAAAGTTCAAACCCAAATGTAATACAAAAAAAAAAAATAAACCCGTAATCAGCTGGGTATGGAAGTATACTCGCCGTGATAAATTAACAAAAATTAAACATTGTGATGTTAATATATATAATGATGATGGTACTTCAAAAAAGTGTACAACGGTGTTTATGCCTAAAACAGCAACAACCAATATAGCTGCGCATTTGAGAACTGAACATAGAATTTATAAAAATCAAAAATGGGAAGCACAACCACCACTAACATCAACTACAACTCCCACGTCAACCCCCCAACAAACAATCGAAGCAGTGTTTCAAAAGCAAATGGAAAACGCGTTACCCCTCCCTGAAAAACAGCAAAATCGTATTAGTTATCGTCTTGTTGCCTGGATTGTTGAGGAAATGATGCCATTGAATTGTATTAACCATGATCGGTTCCGAGACTTTTGTTATGAGATCAATCGACGATTTGAAGTTCCCTGTATTAACACGATTAAAAATTTAATTAAAGAATCAGTACTTTACACAGATGCAACATTAAAGGAAATGATGTCTCAAACGATGGTTTCTGTTTGCATTACATCTGATTTATGGACCCAAAACCATGTTCCATATATCGGCATAACAGCCCACTGGCTTTCTGAAAACTTTACAATGTACCAATCTTTAATCACAATCGAGCATTTCGCCTATCCACATACGGGAGATCGGATCGAAGATTTTTTGCGCAAAGCTCTTGCTGAATGGAATATGTTTGATAAAGTTAAAGCAGTGATAACTGATAATGCAACGTCAATGGTTAAAGCAATAAGACAATTAGGCACCACCCACCTTGGCTGTACAGCACATACCATTCATCTTGCGGTCACCGACGGTTTAAAAAAAAGTGAAACTTTAATTTCACGAGCAAAATCATTAAATAATTTTTTGGTAAACCGTGATAAATACCGATCATTATTCCGAAAAATTCAGCAAGAGTTAATTGAAAAAAAAAAAAAAAAAAAATGAACACACTACCAATATGTGTATTTTAAAGCCAATATCAAACGATACAGCTACTAGGTGGAATTCCACTTATCTTGTTCTCCAGCGGCTTCTAGAACTTCGAGAATCAACTTTAGAATTGGCTAAAAGTTTGGAAAATGATCCTGACCGTACTGCTCGTGCCGATGGTTCTAGCCTAAATGAAAAGATGCTTTCTGATGAAGAATGGACAGGTAAAAAAAAAAAAAAAAAAGTTTTAAAACGAATATATACCTCTTTTTTTGTTTTAAATTATTTCATCAATAAGTTATTCGGCCATCTAAAGTTAATTTTTTGGATCTCATAATATAAAATTTTAAAAATGATCCGGCGCTTGGCTTTTAATTTTATTTTCAAAAACTTATATACAAAGTTTTTAAAAAGACCACCCGGATAGTAAATATACATAAAATTTTTTTTTAAATTTTACTTGGCCGGGCTATGAGAACCAAAAAATTAACTTTGCTTGGCCTTATTAATATATAAAAAAAAAATTTTTTTATTCTTATGCAAAGGCCTAGAAGAGTTGTGTCAACTTTTACGTCCATTTGCAAGAGCACTAACATTCGTAGGAGGTGATCAGTATCCAACATTGAGTATGATGTATCCAACAGTGCGACACCTTTTTAAAAATTTAGACCAAATGGAGAACAAACTTACAAATATTGATGTTATTGAAGTGCACGAAAGTCTTCGCGAATCAATGGTATCACGATGGAGTGATCCAAAAATGGTCGGATGGCTTGCTTCATTTCTAGATCCCCGTTTTAAGGCATTATCAGCCGCCTCACCTACAACGCAGCGAGAGGTGCTCCGAGAATTACGTGAAAAAATTGAACTTTCTCCCCACACAAATAACTTACCAACTATTAATAAAGCTCCAGATACAGAAATGTCTTCTTTTTTTGGCGACGGAATCGATCCTTCAACGTCTTCTCCAATCGACACCGAAATTCAAATATACCTTTCAATTCCGCAAATCCCTAAATACGATCCAAAAGATCCACGTTACGAAAAGTGTAATCCCTTAGGTTGGTGGAACGAGCACAAAAGTGCCTTACCTTTCCTCGCAGAGCAAGCACGAATTTTCCTTGGCATTCCGGCGACCTCTGTACCCTCTGAACGGCTCTTCTCTGACGCGGGTAATACCGTAACAGACAAACGTAACCGTTTAAGCCCGGATTCGGTTCATGATCTATTATTCTTAAAAGAAAACTCAAAAATAATTAATGTATATGTCGGCTTGTAAATCGAATTGCAAGAAACGGCGACACAAGTCATACTATGACTTGTACGCCGAGAGGTTAAAAAGAAAAAAAAATCATGCGCGAGAAAAAAATTTAAATTAAAATAGAATTTTTTATCTTTATTTTTTTTAAAATTTGGAATTTATTAAATTTATTAATAAAGACAGCTGTATGTGATCGTTTAGATTAAAGAATGTATAAGTATATTATACTTAATTGACCAATCATATCTATTTTAAATCACGTGCATCGAATTAACCAATTAGGTTGATCGACTCCAACTTAGCCGGCTAAGCCGATTATTAAATATCAACTAAGTCAAGTCGATAAATTAGGGTCGACTACAAACACTACATGACATTGTTTATTCAGTAATTGATATCTAAAAATAAACAAAAAATTCAGGGGTTAATTTTAGGTTTCACAAACAATTAATTGCTATTTTCTCAAAATGAAACTACCCTTCGAAGGGGGTTTTTCTAGTCTATGTCCCATGTATTAATCGGTCTGGACCGGTCTGAACTGGTCTATGTTCGGAAGCTGAGAAAACCTTTAGTTCCAGTTCAAAGACCGGTCTAGACCGTCTTTTTTGGGACTGACCCAACCCTGATTAGTACGTTTTTGAGATATAGCATTCCGGTGAATTTTACCTCTGGTAAGTGTTAAAATTATCCTTATTTTACTTTTTATTTTATTTTATTTTATTTTTGATTCGTAATACATTGAGATCCTTCCTTGATATTTTGGTTTGTCAAGATTTTGTTTGCGACAAGATTATAGTTTTAGGTTTAAATTATCGAGATTTTATGGTAAAGATGATAAAGATTCAGCAAGTATTAAATTTAGTTACTATCTTTATGCATATTGGACGACGATTTTAGTTAAAGTTTAAAATTTCAATTATCCAATAAAATTTTTACGATTTCATGCATATGGGGGGTCAGTTAAAGCGGAGTGAAATTTAGTTAGGGCTAGGGTTATCTTTTTTGATGCATTTAGAAAGTTTTTATATAAAGATATCAAGAATCCAATTTATGCAGTATGTAGATCATATATTGAGTTAACTCCAGAACTCTGCTTTAACCGATTCCCGAGGATGTTAATATTGAAGATTCAAATTTTTTTTTTTGAACTTCCCTGAGCGTTACTGCTGTGGGACGCCAAGTAGGCATACTTTTATTAATATTTACTAATTTTTTCATGGGGCCTTCTAAACCAGGTCCTCGAGATCTATGTACATTATTACTTTTAATAGTATAAGTTCTATTGTGCACAACCGGATTTAACTGGCTGACCTATTTACTATCGGAGGGAAATGTCCCAACCAGAAATACCCAGCGGTGTTTTCGGCTTCTGGAAGATTCAATTTCAAATTCACAAACACCAAATCTTCATTGTCAAAAACTTTTAAATCGCTTATTAAATTCTTAAATATATAGAGGAAAGAGACTGAACTAAACCAATCCAACCCTAGTAAAACTCCTCATTATCCTAAAACTGCACCCTAACCCTAAAAATTTCTATAATGGTGAATTTCTTGTTTTGATTTTGATCATGTGTGGGTAGAATTTTGTTTTGACGATCCCCAAAAAAGGAATTTTAATTTTGTAAATAAACAAAATAAAAAACGCAAATTTAAGATTAGGAAGTTAACGTTAGAAGCTATAACTGCTGCATATTATATGTAAAATCTCGTCTCTGACATTTTTAAATAGTGCCACCAAGGTCGATTTGAACACTAATTTTGGTGTATATTCGCTTTTTTCTTCTTCCACACTTTGTTCGGAATTCACAAAAAACTTTTCACGAGTTTAGCGTTTATTGTCCGTTTGTTCAGAATTTTTTATGAACTTCGTTAAAAAACGATATGGATAATAAGTATCATAAGTTTGTACTTGATCATCTGAGTGAAATAAATCCATCTTTGTTTTTTGATCATTTTAAGTTTAAGTACGCGAAGAAATCAATTGCTGAACAACTTCTGTCTAACTCCCTCACTTACTTATTGAGGTACTCAAACGGATCGATAAGAAGCCTAGCACAGGAAAAAATGAAGGATCTAAAGGTTTGTTCATATCATTATTTGGTTCATACGTCTAATAAAGTTATATTTAACATATGTTGTACTATAGATATGAAGGGAAGGTTATTATAGTGTTATTATGGCATCAAATACTGGCGAATAATTGAGATAAAAGAAGCCAAACAAAAAGCTAAGATCGCGGCAAAAATATCAGAGGTAAAGATAAGCAAAGTATTAAAGATTCGTGCTTAGGAATCCTTGTTAATGGTGCTTAATTGTTATCTTTTATTACCGCTTGCAAAGTTGCAAATCGAGGCTATATTACACAAAGATACTATCCACCATTCTAATGCAGTATCAAATCTGACTAGAAATAAAATCACAGCATTAAGTAAACGACCAAATATCGATGTTTCTGAAGATTTAAACAACTCCTTCATCGAACCAGTTTTTCCCACACCAGATACCAGTGTTTCTGAAGATTTAAACAACAACTCTTTCATTGAACCAGCTCTTCCTATACCAGACATTGATGTTTCTAAAGATTTAAAAAACAACTCCATCATCGAACCTACAGTTCTTTCAACACCAGACATCAATGTTTCTGAAGATTTAAAAAACAACCCCTTCATCGAACCTACAATTCTTCTCATACCAAACATTGATGGTTCTAAAGATTTAGAAAACAACCCCTTCGACGAGCCTGTTGTTCTTCTCACAACACCATTATCAAATACCGATTCTGAAGACTTAGAACACAACTGCCTCAAACCTACTGATCCTCCCACAACACCTACCATACCCAGTAATACACTACCATTACCAGCTAGGCAAAATATTTTTAAACGTTCTAACAACACGATCCACAATAATCTCTTAAACGAACACGATATTTATGAAATGAATTATGAAATGGATTGGTCACCATGGAGGTTTGACATAATAATCAATGATGTAAACATAAAGCACGTACTTCTTGACTTGTATGAAAAATGCCAGAAGACAAGACCAAAGATTAAAACATCCTTTGAATACGGTATAATCAACCTTAATGATGGCATTATTTCGAGAGCTTTAAGTCAATTGGTAATGTCGTATTTTGAAATGAAGATGCAAGAATACAAGCCCAAAAAAGTTTTATCTGTGGAAGTTGTGAAAATGTTGAAATTGTTTAATGTTGTAAGTATTGAAAATAATCCACAAGAATAATTGATTGGATGTTAATGATTATATTCCACTTTTTAGACATCATTGGAAGACCTCAGAAGAGCACTCACCGAAGCAAAAATTGACTATTGTAATTTAGATCGAGATATTGTTTATTTGCATCGTCTTTTTGAAAAATTGTATGTGGTATATGTTTATCATGAAAATCGAAAATCGACTTTTCACTAATATGGATTTTGTGCACAGCTTTTTGCTATTTCAAAATAAATCAACCCTAAACCTCGATAACACCGACCTACCGGAAGGTTGGTATAATAGTTACATCATGGCGTCAATATTCGATAACTGCTTAGAAACAATGGATGAATGCATTCTTAGATGGTATTTGTTGAGTATGTTTATGCTAATCTTTTATTGTGCCCTTAACTGATAATGTGTGTATTGTTTTGTATAATAGAGGCGAGGTAGAAAGCTTTGTCCAAAAACTTCTTGACAAAAAATCAAGAAAAAAGAAGAAATACGATGGAATTTTGTCATTTAGTAGACAATTTGAATTTATATATGTAGAGACGGCAACGACTTCGGTACATTCAAAGGCAGACAAGGATCTATCGAAGTTACATCAAGCTATAATTCTCATGTATAAGCATTTGGTATCCGTTTTGCCAGAAAAATTACTACATGAGTTATCATCTATGCCTGTCTTATATGTGCAATTCAGCGGTAAGTTAGTTTTTGTTCATTAATTGTGGTCATTTGCTAATGGCGTTCATCTGTTATGTTATATTATTAGGAGTAAGCATTGAAGTTTATTTAGCTAGCTGGCCAGTGAACATGCGGCCGGTGGTTTTTTCTATTATGGATTTCAAAATACCCGAAGAAATAACGATGCTTCCAAAATTGACAAAAGTCGCTGCAAAAATGCTATCATTACGAGTAATTATCTTTCTATTATACTATGAAACGTTGGTATATTCTGCTAACTATTAGTGATTCTGGCCAATATAGCAAAGTCGGCTAAGCCAAAAAATTTTCGGCTTAGCCGGTCGATTTTTTCAAAATTGGCTAATCGACTAGTCGATTTTATTTACCAAAAAAAATAAAAAGCAAAAATTTGTTCACAATCATGCAACAACTAATACAAACAAAATATTAATAACATTTGGTAAAAAAAAAATAATATATTACATAAAGATCGTTTGTCAATAAGAACTATATAAGTTAATTACTTTAGTAATAGCCCGAATGCGGCATTACAAATTAATTATATAAATTTATTATAAATTTATTATATAAGTGCGCAAAGGGAAAACCTGTAATTCTTATTTAATAATAATTACAGGTTTTCTCTATATCCAGTATAAATATATAAGAATATATAGAAGGATGACCACGAATAAAATATGTTATAATGATTGTCATAGTAATAATTGCAAATTTTAAACAGCCACATAGCCCTAATTGTTCAAATTTTCATTAATATAATCATTTAATTGGTTTTGTCAGACACCAGGCTAAAAGGTGTCAAAAAAATTGACCCAGATAATTAATTTTATCTTGTGGTCGCCGTAAACTTTTTTATAGGCCAGAATTTCTGGGTCGGTCATGAATTATAAGATATATAAAAATATTTATTAATAAATTTTATGATATAGGCTGCCGTCAATAGAAATCAGGCAGATTAACATTTTAAAAAATTATTGCCTTAACTTTCATAGTTTATAACTCGGTGAATTTTGAAGCTATTATTATCATAAGTGGCTAAAAGAAAGCTTAGGTCTTAAGCTTTCTTTTAATCACTAAATGATGACATAGCTTCAAAATTTACCAAGCTATGAACTGTGAAAGTTAAGGCATTAATTTTTTTAAAATGCTAATCTGCCTGATTTCTATTGACAACAGCCCATATGACCACATATCTATTAAATATCATGTACTCCACTGAATCACGAGTTCACATTTTGTTGCATAACAAACAAAAGGTAATTATAGATTAGTAATATTTAAACTTACCCATACCTTGTATAGAGTAATTGTATTAACACCATACCAAAAATAGGTTAATTGACTAAGAAGAAGCATAAACATACAGATCATAATCATTGTCTGGTATGCATAATGATGAACAATAATAATAGATAACTTATCATCAATGTAGTCATACATTTCGATTGTTACAAAATTTTTTTTTTGCCTTGCTCTGTTCCATTTTATCTCGCTTAGTTACCTTGTACTAGCAGTACATAAATTAAACCCGATTATGTAATATATTTAATATTAGGGCTGCTAAAATTTGATTTAGCTCAATCAGCCTAGCAGGGCTATCAGCCTGGTTATGTCCTGGTATCTATTTAATTAGTTTAAAGGAAAATTCATCATCCTAATGCAATTGTAAAAATGCAAACAATATTAATACTAAGAAAAAAGAGATCAATTGTGTACAAAAATAAAAAATTACATACGTGCATATAATTTGCAGTTAAATAAATATTAATATATATTAAAATCAAATATATAAGAGTTATACCTAATAAAATTCAGCATTCGTTACAAAAAGATATCCTTAAAAAACTTTTTGGATGAAGATATGTACCTCGATAAATCATATTTACCTGATAAACCATATTTACCTAATGAATCGTATTTACCTGATGAATCGTATTTACCTGATGAATCATATTTACCTGATGAATCGTATTTACCTGATGAATCGTATTTACCTGATGAAAATCCAGACTTAATATCAAATGAAGAATTACTCTCATCCTCTGGTGAAGAAAAGTCATTATTAGACGAAAAATTACATTCGCCATTAGATGAACCTTCTTTACCCAATGAACTTCCAGTAGAAAATGAACTTTTCGTAGATAGTATGCCTTTTTTAAATGAAGAATCGCCTAATATATTTACTCAAAATGCCAAAAGAAAAGTTAGTAATTCACGAAGTTCCAACACAAAAAAAAGGTCTAGACCGATGAAGAGTTGGGTGTGGAAACACATGAAAAAAGACAAAATTAACAAACAAGTTAAATGTCTTGTATGGATTGGCGATAATGATAAGAAAACGCAATGCCAAAATACTTTTGAACTTACAACCAGTATAACAAATTTAGCTGCACATCTTCAAGCTGATCATAGATTAGATAAAAATGGACCTTTATTGCCACTAAGTGGTATACAAGGAACAACCCAATCACAGCCTACTCAATCAAACCTGTCGCAACATACTTTGCCAAAGTTATTTAGTCGTGGAATGCCACTGCTAGAAAAAAACAAAACAGAATTACCTCCCGAATATTAGCATGGATAATTGATGACATGCAACCCTTTAACGTTTTGAGTAATGACCGATTTCATGATCTTTTGTATGAAGCCGAGCCACAATTTCAATTTCCAGATGTAGATATGTTCAACCAAAAAATGTATGGAGCAATAAACTATACTGAAAATAGTTTAAAAAATTTAATTGAAAACACATTAGAATCTTTCGCATTCACTACAGACCTATGGACTCAAAACCACAAACCTTATATCAGAATTACGGCCTATTGGGATAAAGTTTTACTCACAATTGAAAGTTTTTCATACCCACACACGTCGGAACATATAGAAGACTGTTTACGAAAAGAGTTGGCTAAATGGAGCTTAAGCAACAAATGTATAGCAGGCGTGACTGATAATGCTAGCTCAATGGTAAAAGCATTAAAAGATATTGGAACCCTGCATATACGATGTACAGCCCACACTATCCAGCTTGGGATTACAGATGGTTTAAAACAGGCTACCGATTTGATTAATCGTGCAAAGGCTCTAAATGCATTCGTTGCTGAAAAAGACAAATTTAGAGAAAGACTATGATTAATACAGGTTGAAATAGCAAAAGAAAAAATCCATTACACAACAATAAAAATATTTCAGTTCTAGATCCAATCTCTAATGATACCATGACCAGATGGAATTCAACTCATTCATTGTTAGAACGTCTACTTTTTTTGTACGAAGCTATAAAAAAATTGCAAAATGATCTTGCAAAAGACAAAGAAAGAACAATTAGAAATAATGCCAAAACATTAGAGAATTTGCTTTTTAATGAAGAAGATTTGTTAGGAATTCAAGAGTTAGTCAGGTTGTTAGGTCCTTTTGCACATGCTACAACCATAATGGGCGGAGACCATTATCCAACCTATTCAATGATGTTACCATTAATTAAAATATTACAAGAACATCTATTTCAAAAAGAAACTACACTTACGCATCCAATTGTTCGTGATGTATGTGATGAGATAGAACTATCCTTTGGAAGACGCTGGGATGAACCGGATGTAGAAGGGTACATTGCTGCTTTTCTTGACCCAAGATTTAAAAACCTAAGCTTTGAACCAGAAAAACTAGAATCAATAAAAAACGAATTGAAACACAAGATGGAAGATGCTATAAGTGCACTAAGTATAAATTTAACAACACCTTCGATTGAAAATAATCCACATTCCTCTTTATTAAATTCACTATTTGAAGAAACTTCTCAACAGGTTTGTCCCATTGAAGCTGAATTAAAGATGTATTTTGACATGCCCCAAATGATAAAATACGATCTTTCTGATCCTCTCTATAAACAACATAACCCATTGGTCTTTTGGAGAGATAATAAACCAACTCTTCCCTTAATGGCACAGCAAGCATGAAGGTATTTAGAAATTCCAGGAACCTCAGTTCCATCAGAGCGACTCTTTTCTGATGCCGGAAACATTATAACCGACAAACGAAATCGCCTTTATCCCAACACAGTTCATGACTTACTTTTTCTGAAAGAAAACCAGCACTGTTTTAATCCTTATCCTGATTTGAACTAATATAAAAAGAGTATTTTTAAATAAAGCCGTTAATCGACAAATAGATGGGTGAACGTGTGAACATAAAAATTGTATTGTTAGGTTTTTTATATTCATTAAAAAAAAAAAAAAAAGGGTAAAAAATTAGAATTTAACGAATATAAATAAATAAAGAACATTATAAATAAAAGCTTCGATTGAACCTGGTTTGCTCGTCGTTAATAAAGAAATACGTTTTATGTAAATTATCAGTATTTCACGTGCATATCATTTGATAAATTCACGTGTTTATCACCTGGTCGGCTAAGCCGGCTAAGCCATCCAAAATTTATCGGCCTGGTTTAGTCGATAAATTTTGATCGGCCAGAATCACTACTAACTATTGATCTCTATTTGTAGCCTTTTATTCAAGATTTACACAAAAGATATCAGGCGCTGTTAATGAAAGAGGCTGATTATTATTTGGATGATGGAAATACTTGGACATCACCACTAAAGATAAAGACTCGTCGTTAAATAATTGTTTTAAGATAATTATGGAAACACTTCAACAGAATAATAAAAGACATAAATATGCTTGTATTTAATATAATTACGTGAATCTGATCATAACGGTTTTTTAAAAGAGAAGAAAAAAGCAAATGCCCTAAAAAGTAAGAAACTTAATTATGATTTTTTAGATAATAGATGTATTCCGAAAAGTTCCAAATAAAAATGAATTAACGTAAATTACGAGAAAGTTCGGGCATAAATTTTAAAAAGGCAACATAAATATAAAATATTTAGTACCAGTTGTAGTGAGTAGCATATCGTGTAACCTGACTCACTCCGGCGATTCCTTCGGATCGTATTATAGCAAAATTACAATCCAATTTTAGTATACGGTTAGCAGGTTTGTTAGTAAAATTTGTTAAAACTTGGTGATTACGGGCAAAATTATTTAGGTCGGAGTGACTTGGGTTACACGGCGTGCAAAATTTTTTGGACGCCACTCACTAATTTAAAATAGCACGATGTATTAGAAATTCATCTTTATAACCCATTTTTTCCTGGTTTGTAATTATATAATACATCTTCATATAACCTTTCAATATTTGGGCATACATTTCCAATAATTTTTAGAAATTCTATATTATTATCCATTAAATTAACATCTTCACCATTATTAAGTAAATCTAATATTTCTCTCCATAAAACTAAATATAAGTTATCTACTTCTGAAAATTCTGGATCCAAAAAAAATCGGGTTGAGTTAAAGCTGTCATTTGAGGTTATGTAGATAAAATTAATTTATAATCGTTATCACTATATATAGAGATTTGTATATAATTTATAATTTATGTCATTAAAAATTTACCCATGTTGCAAAAAAATCATTAATTACACTTTTGGGGCGTTTTGATTGACGACGCCCCATATATAGTAATAATCAATTTATAACTCGATACATAATAAATTTTTAAATCTTACTGGTAATACACATATATATTGATTAGAGTTCTGGTGCAAAGTACTTGGCGATGCATCAATATGGTGTACCGGCTAAAACGCAATCATAGTTAAAACTTACATCTTACCAAAAGTTAAGGTTACCAATTCATTTTCGACTCTATTTATTAATCGGTTTTTTAATATATAACAAGTCAACGGATGCAAATCGTATATGACTTTTGAGGTATGGCTTAATAAAAATTCTGAAAGTTTCCAATATAGACAGTGAATGGACACAAAATATAAATGCAAGTATGGTCGTAGGGATGTTAACTTGTTATGAAAAACCGTTAGCTTATTTGTTAAACAATAACGTCTAACGAAAGTTAGATCTTGAATTTATAGAGTTGAATTTATAGAGACCTGGTCCAAAAATCGATCAATATAGAGCCATCATGTGATTTAAGGATCGAGTCCTTACCGATCCCTGAAAGGATCAGTAAGGATAAACATCCCCTGTATTGTCGAGGAGTAATGTCCAAAAATGTCTGAAGAAAGTGACTAATTAATGTCTCTGCTGAGGATAAAACGGGAGAAATTGCTACGTATAAAGTTTGCCTTTGCACCTAATGACCAAAAAGCCTCGTTGGTGCACCAGTGGCACGTCTTTATTATGTTAGCCTTTTTTTTTCGTTATCTGTCATACGTAACGGGAATTGATTCAACGTGAGAAAGTTAACTAGCCTATGGAATCTTATTAATGATCTGTTCCTATTTTGGTAAAATCTTTAAAATCTAGATGTGGAATACTTTTATTGGACAAATATAAAATTTTACATCAATATTTTTTTGCTTTTTCACCTTGTCATATCTTTTAAATTGCAAAAATGATACGTTCCCTCATTAATATTATATCATGGCGAGCGTTTTTATTAGTTCTACTGACTTTAGTTTTAGTACAAGCTGATGATTTCGTTATAAGCGACGTAAAAATCGCTGTAACTACGTCCGATTCTGTTAGAAAACTTTATGAAAGGTATAACAAGCTATAAAAACGAATATTAAATGACCTAAAACTATTTATACTGACAATATTTTGTATTTATTAGCATCCCTTATCCATCTTCTTTCGATAAACCGATTCAATTAACTTCGGGAGATGATTTTAAAATGATATTTGTCGTTAACGACAAGCAAACACAAAAAGGAGTTCAACCACATCAAGCTTTTTTGACATTAACTTCAGAAAAAAATGGTAACCAAATACCTATTATTATACGAGTAAGAGAAAATGGAAAGTCAAAGGTTGAATTGGTAAGATCTATTTTCATAGTTTAAGTGTACTATAAAAGCTATTCATTTATTCATATTTATTCATTCGGTTTATGAAGGATATGAAATCAGCTCCTGATGAACTTCTTTCATCTCCCGGAAATTATTCTCTTGACTTAATAATTGGAACCTTTTCTTATAATGATCCACTTAAATATCACGTTGCTACTCTTGAAATTGATGTACCTATACAGTCGTCGGGTCATTCTCCAGTTGTTTATGGACCGAAACCAGAAATTCATCATATTTTTAGACCTGATGAGAAGTTACCACCAATTTGGTTGTCATATAGTTTCGTGGCAATAGTACTAATACCATGGGTATTCTTAATTGGTGCTGTACGTATTTTTTTTGATCTACTCTTTTTTTTTCGAAATTCTAACTGAACCTCCTTGTTTTATTATAACATAAGTGGGCGTGTATTGGCGTGAATGTCTCTCTGCTTGCTAGAGCACCAGAACCTTCTTTAATGTCCATACTTTTTTTGGGTTCATTATTAGCCATTGAAATTTTATTTTATAATTATTGGACGCATTTAAATATCTTTCAAACTTTGACATGGCTAACTGGACTTAGTATTGTAGCATTTATTACCGGTCAGAAGGCTCTTAGTGATGTTCAAAAATGGAGATCGTTAGGGTTAAGATGAGTGCTAATATCTGTATTGTCGCGTGTAATTTATCTAAAAAAAAAATTAGTTTAATGTTTTCTAGTGAAGGACGAAAAGATGGTTCAGCTGAAAGTTGTTTCCGATACAAAATATCAGGGATAAAACTATTTATTGCACGGTCGTGTTATTACTGCCATACAAATTTTTTATCATTTTGTATGGAATTTTTCATCAGATTTTTGTTCTAAACTAATAAAAAGATTTACACATAAAAAACTATTAGTAAACAAAATTCAGGGGTATTTAGAGCTATACTGTTTGTTCAATGCTTATAATAGTAACAACTGCCGGACGATAATAACATTATTGTACGAGAGTAAAAAATCGATTGATAGTGTGAACGTATATTAGTGACTGAATCAATGTTTACCAGGCCGATATCCATTTGATTCAATCACGAATCACCGATTTTTTTTTTTTTTTACGGCATATCGATATACTGTAAATTACGGTAACAGTAACACAATAAGTCACATGAAAATTTTTTTTTTATACAAAAAAACATATAAAATTACTATAAACTTGTTACCAAGATTAGTTTCAACCTACATATTAATTTAAAATTAAATTTTGTAATTATATAGAGCAAAAGAAGAATAAACTTACTTTTTTTGCCAAGTTACAGTTATGCTATTTTTGTACAAAACGAAAATGCAACTTTGCCAAAAACAAAAATTTACTAACTTTAAATCAGCAATTATATGTAAAATTATGCTCCAAACAACTTTACTTAGGCGAAGAAAGTAGGTTACCTTGTAAGAAAAATGGGTTATCTATGTACTAAAGTTAAAATTTTTAGGTTTTCAATATAAAACCCCTTTTTTTGTCAAGATAACCTGCTTTGGGCTTCTAAGTAAACTTGTTTAGCAGGTAATTCTACTTGTATTAAAGTCAAAACGCGCTTTCTCGGACTTTTACTAAGTGAAAAATGGGGTTAAAGTTAGAAAAAAAATTTTTTTAAAAAATTTTTTAAAAAAAATTTTTTCTAACTTTAACCCCATTTTTTATTTAGTAAAAGATCCAAAAAAGCATGTTTTGACCTTGATACAAGTAGAATTACCTGCTAAGCAAGTTTACTTAGAAACCCAAAGCAGGTTATCTTGGGTTTTATATTGAAAACCTAAAAATTTTAACTTTAATATATTGATAACCTATTTTTCTTACAAGGTAACCTACTTTCTTCATCTAAGTAAAGTTGTTTGGAGCATAATTTTACATATAATTGCTAATTTATAGTTAGTAAATTTTTGTTTTTGGCAAAGTTACATTTTTGTTTTGTACAAAAATAGCAGAACTGTAACTTGGCAAAAAAAGTAAGTTTATTTTCCTTCTTTTGCTTTATATAATTGCAAAATTTAATTTTAAATTAATATATGTAGGTTGAAACTAATTTTGGCTAACAAGTAGCATAGGAGAAACTCGCATCCGATAGATTCTGAAATGATTGTTACACAAACTACAGTCAGACCTCCATAAATGCAACTTCCATAAATGCAATACCTCTCTAAATGCACGTTTTTTTCTATTCCGTAAGATGTTATTAGTGCTAAATGCATGTTCTATATTTTGTAAATGCATGTTCTCTTGAAAAACATTTTATATTACACTAACCTCCCTAAATGCATGTAGCCAATCAAATTTTAGTATTTAAAATAGGTTATACAATTTTGGTAGAAGTTACACAAACCTGGTGATCTAATTTTTAAAGCTGCAATTTAATTGGCTCTCTCTAAATGCAAACCTCCCTAAATGCACGTTGTAGGCTTGTCCCTACGAGTTGCATTTATAGAGGGTTGACTGTATTTATATGGCAATTGAAATTTTGATATACAATTGTAGTCTAAAAACTGGCAATTTTACAATCCGCTTAACCATAATAAGTTAAACTTAAGGTACTCTCATTTATAAGTAAAAGTTCTTTGTTTTGAGTATTTCTAGTAGAAAATCTTTTCTAATCGTTTTCAATCGCTTTCCCCGGAAAGTTTTCATAAGAACAAAGGTAGGGTGTTTGGAATTGGCAGAGTTTATTGAGTTTCTACTACGTTCAAATTATGAAGCCAAACAATAAATTTATAAATTGTTAAACCGTGAGCGTTATGCTAACATAAAATTTTATATATTTATTAAACAGGCTACGCATTATAAATACTTTAACACGATTTATTTTACCCGAACTACGACACATACACATATTATATATCAAACTACCTCTAATATGTAGTATAATAAATACGATGATGTGGTTTAATTATAGTAGTATAGACTACGGAGTAGTAACATGTTGGATGTAACGTGTTTTTAGTAAAATTTAATAGTTGAAAAATATAATAAAATTACTTTAGTATTAAAAATGCTTTACTTTTATTAATTATAAAATATTTTTTTCGCGTATTTCGCTTATTGAAAGAAGTTTTAATTGATTTGATTGGCCAATAATCACGTTTGGATCTACATCAATTAGTCAATCACACAAATGTTATAATCCGTGATTTTCCATAAAAATGCGGGTTTCCTCTATGCTCTAACAAGTTTATAGTAATTTTATATGTTTTTTTGTATAATTTTATAAGGTAGATATAAGTATTATAGCACACTACCAATTATAGCACAATTTCAATATCTCATGATCTGTTAATTAAAATTGTATGAATTTGGTACCAATCGATTCGTCTTGCCATAATGAATCAATTAGTACTAAAATCATATGATTTTGATTGATGAGTCACAAATTATTGCTACTAAAGTAATAATTAGTATTTTTTTATATAGAGTTTTGCAAAAACCAAATATACTGTATTATACTGAACAAAAGACCCGGGTCTAATACAAAATCCCTGATCAAAAACTTACAAAGTACCTCAGTTATTTTATTTGGTAACAGGTATTTTATACAGTAGGATCTTTTAATAGAGGAATATTTTGTATAGAAGGTATTTTTTGTAGTTATTTCGCATTTTGCATAATAAATTTTTGGCAAAATCATTATAAAAATTATTTCAATTAAATTCGATTAATTGAAATAATTAATTACCAATCTGAATAAGATCAGCACTATAGATATTATTACTATATATGAAATTGGAAATAAACAAAATCTGATTATGACCTTATAAAAAGTTTTTTTTGTACTAAGTAATTATTATTTTTTAATATAAGTAAAGTTGTAGAGCAGGTTCTTGTATATCTACTAGTAAAATTTTATTAAAATCTGACCTGTAGATAAAAAGATATGAGTAAAAATGTCTTTAAAATTCTTTAAATTATAAAAATTTTATATATACAGGCCTGTTTCAGATTTTGTACTATGTTGTTTATATATTTGCCCCAATTCTAAATATAAAAATATTGCTGATCTTATCCGATTGGCAATTAAGCAACACCTTGATCACTAGCAAATCTTATTGTGGGAGCTGCTTGATGCTACAATATTAATCAATATAATATACTTGAGTTTTTTGCAAAACCTTTTTATCAAATAAGTACAAAATACCCGGGTATTATATACTTGGTAAAAAAATATATTTTATATAAAATACCCAGATTTTTTGTATGAAAGTACTCAGAAAAAAGGTCTTTTGTTCAGTATGGTATAGTATATATTTATTAAAAATTTTTTTGGAAGGTTATTTATTTTTTTTAAAAGACCAAATGACTTTAATAATTATTTTGCTATTTAATATTATTTATCCGTGGTTTACAAAAAAGTTTTTACAATGGGCAAAAGCCTATAGCAAAGGAGGCCCACCAACCTGGCCACCGGAGTTGCACTGGAGGAAAAGGTCATGTGTTATAGAAGTATGAACCAAGGAAAGGGAGACCTTAGGCACCTAAAGCCTAGCGGGCCGATCCTTCCGAGCCAACTGGATTAGTAGTCTGGAATAACTGGGAAAAAGAATCCAAAAAGTAACTGACCGGGTACTGGGGTTTAGTAAACTTTGCAAGAGCAGACGGAACTGACCGACCAACAAGAAGTGGAAGCATGGAAGCATGTACGTGTCAAAGCCCAACGGAGCTCTGGGTGCACCCATAGGAGTCTTAGAACGTTAAGAGGATTTGGGACCACTAGTAACAGGTATAGCTAGTATAAGTGCATGTAGTGGTACAAAAGTTGGGTTGGCTGAGCCTCATGATGCCATCCAACTATATCAAAGACTGGAAGCTTTAGTGAAACATGCCTGAATTCTCGTCACCATAGCGGGAAGTATAGTTGTTTACACATTTCTGAATTTGGAACATTAAATCCTGGGTCTGTAAGTCACAGGAAAATTGGCTAGTTGTGGCAGTATGCAGACTTGAGATACTTACCCAATGTGGTAAAGGCAGCTGCATGGCTTGAGATACAAACTCCCGAGAAGTACACTAGTAAGAAAATTGAGTATACCAATTTGGAAGCAGAAAGCGCCTACCTGGAATTACATACACCAAATTGAAAGTAATGATATTAGGAAATGTATTTAAAGTGGTGGACATGTGAATACTAATGTTGGTTGGGGAAAAGGGACATCCAAAACCAGACTAGCTATATAAATGGGAATATAGTAGGCTCTGGTAGGTTTAGGTTATGAATAAAATAGTCCAAGTCTCGACACTTAGTAGATAGTATAATAATTGTAAGCAATATATTGTAATAGTTAATATACATCCAATAAAGTCTAAAGGCATGACCTCATCTTAACAATAAAAAAAAAATGTTCTTACAAGATATCATTTTCAGTTTTTTATTTTAATTTAAGATTTTTTTTTCAAGTTTTGTATCTAAATTTTTAAAAACTAACAATGTAAATTACTAAGAAGGACATAAATATGTCATATAATTCAAATTAAAGTTTAAGTATTTGCACTATTTATAATGATCAGACAGTATAACAAATAAATCATACTATGTATATAAATAAGTAAAATTTCATACTGCTAATTTGCATTTGAACTACAGTTTATTTTTTACATGTAATAAAAAGTACCCATTTATTAAATTTTAGTTTTACAATAAAGAAAAAAAATAAAAAATAAAAAGCTATTTATTATATCATTTGAAAAAGACAAAGCTATTTGAAATGATACTATTAAGAAAGCTCTTAAGATTCTTTTGATAATTTCAAGGCTCCAAGTATAAGAAGTGTTGCATGAGACTTTAATATCACAGAATCAATCCTGAAATGTGTAATTAAAAATAATAGTCCTCTCAAACATCCAGGCCCTAATAAAGTTTTACTTAATTATGAAAAAGAGCAACTGGTTAGTTATTGACTAATATACAAAGGCTTGGTTTTGGATTATCAAGGTCTAGTGTAAATTATTGTATGATAGAATCTGTATTCTTTTAACGAGAATAACTAGATTGATTATAGTAGTAGTGGTTCTTAAGGAATCACTCTAAGCTTTATTTCAGATTCTGCAAGCTCTAAATAAAGCAAATACCCAAAAAGCAAATTCTATTATAATAAACAATCATTTTAACAAACTTTAAATGAATATTCACTTACCCTTGATTGAATTTGGAATATGGATATAACAGGTCTTTTTTTTTATTTTTTTATTTTTTTATTATTTTTTTTTTGTATTTTTTTTTAAAATCGTATAATGGGATTGCTATAGCAGCCTTTGTGATTGAACCTAGACTTCAAAAAGTCATTATGAAAAAAGAGCACATCAGGTTTATTGAGGTTTGTATAGTAGCAATTATGAATACATCTCTGTATGCCCTATGCTTTTAGCTACCGGTACATATACTCCACATTGTTAGAGTTGTAGTAGAAGTGTGAAATCGCAATGGATTTTAGTAGTTGTTGAAACCATAGTAGAAGTGTGAAGTCATGATGGATTTCAGTAATTTAGTAGATTGTTTTTTTCTATTTTCTTGAAGTTATCATTGGAGTTGTCATTGGGGTTATTGTTAAAGTAGTTGTTGGAGCTACAGTAGGAGCATGAAGTCATATTTAGATCAGTGGATTTTGGTGATTCAGTAGGTTGTTTTTTTGATAGGTACTTTTAGTTGTCTTTATTGGTTAATTCAATAGGTTCGTCATTTTTCACAGGATTTTCAATAGGTTCTTTTTAAAAAGAAGTTCTTCGTTATTTTTTGGTAAGTTTTTGTCAGTTTTAGTGGAGTTTTTCTAAGTTTTTGTCATTTTTAGTGGGTTCATTCAGGGTTTTTTATTATTTATCTGTGAATTCTTTTGGCAACTTCTTTGTTGGTTTTTTGTAGCTTCTTTTAGTAAATTTGGCGATTTTTGGTGGGTAGGTTTACTGTTTTATTGGGGTTTCCAGTTATTTTTTAGTGAATTCTTTTTTTGTTCTTGGTTGAATCTTTAGTTTGTTCTTGTTCTCATTTTCATCCCATTTTCTTGTTATTTCTGTTCTGTTTTTTTTTTGTTTTTGTTCACCGTGTTTTTCGTTTTTGTTCTGTTTTCTTGTTGTCCTGTTTCATTTCTTAATTCTAAAAAAAATAACAATAATTAATAAAAATAAATTAAAAAAAAATTAAAAAAATAAATTGCTTGAAACCGGGTTATTTTTATATATTAAACCGGTTTAACACCTTTTTTTTAATAAATTTTTTTAAAAATTTTTTAATAAATTTTTTTAATAGTTAATAATTTTAAGCATATATAATTGACCAATCAAATTCGATTATGTGCATCATATGCCCAACATAAGCACATGATACATGTGATCAAATTCAATTGGCTGATCAAGGAATCACAATGGCGACATGTCTCAATAAAATAACACCCATTTTAAAAATAAAAAATTAATTTATTTATATATAAAAGTTTTTTAATTTTTAATTATCTATTTATAATTTTTTGTACTAAATAAACCAAGTTCTAAGCTATCTATTAATATAAAATTTATTATCTTTTTATATACAGTCAAAATCATAAGTATCCCACTCCCTCTAACTTTTTAAATTTAAAAGATACAGTTTTGAAACTTTCACAGTAAATAGTACTCTATAAATATAGATCAATGAATTTTTTTTATAATTTTTTAATTACTATAACAAAAGTTAGATGAGAGCCAACTTTTTGATTAATTTTTTTTTAAAAAAATAAAAAGAACAATTGAAATTAATCAAAAATTAATAAAAAATTAGAATTAAAACCAAAAATTTCAAAAACTTAGTATGTTAAAATTCAAGAATTTTTATAGTAGTGACAAAACATTTAAGTTAATTTGATGAATTTAAGTATTAAAATGTATCATAGAAAAAAGTTGCGTGACTAAGTTTTTATTAATTTTAATATAGAAAATAAATTATTTTCTATATTAAAATTAATAAAAACCTAGTCGCGCAACTTTTTTTCTATAATACTTTTTAATACTTAAATTCGAAATTAAAAAATTAATTTCTCAACAACTATTTCATCAAATTGACTCAAATTTTTTGTCACTACTATAAAAATGCTTGAATTTTAACATACTAAGTTTTTGAAATTTTTGATTTTAATCCTAATTTTTTATTAATTTTTGATTAATTTCAATTGTTTTTTTTTATTTTTTTAAAAAAAAATTAATCAAAAAGTTGGCTCTCATTTAACTTTTGTTGTAGTAATTAAAAAATTATAAAAAAAATTCACTGATCTATATTTATAGAGTACTATTTACTGTGAAAGTTTCAAAGCTATATCTTTTAAATTTAAAATGTTAAAGGGGGTGGGATACTTATGATTTTGACTGTACATATTGTTGTATAATAATGTTTTTAAAATTTAGTATTTTTTTTAAAAAAAGCAAAAACATGTGTATTATTTTATGGTGATCTATTGTCATAGCGACCCTGTGATCGACCAATCAAGATCGATCATGTGCATTAATTTTTTTTTATTAAGTTTTTTTTTATTAGGTTTTTTTATTTATTTTTTTTATTAAGTTTTTTTATTTATTATTTTTATTAAGTTTTTTATTTATTAATAATTTTTTTTACAGTAGTAGGACGAAATAACAACAAAAAAGCAGAAGAAATCAGGTTAAAAATGTAGTGAAAATGGGGCGAAAACGGCAAGAAACAAGACGAATAAAGCAAAAGAAAATGAGTGAAAACAGGATGAAAACGGCAAGAAACAAAACAAATAAAGCAGAAGAAAATAGGGTGAAAATAGCAAAAAAATGAAGCAAAAAATGAAAACGACAAACCAATGTACTTACATAAAGAACCCATGAAGAGCTTATTAAAGAACCCACCAAAATTGAAGAAGAATCTGCCAAAAATTAACAAAAAAACTCATGACTATACATGAGGACGAAAGCATTTCGGGTTCTAAAACCCAAAATTAAAATTTGAAGACGAAATTGTTTTTGACCTATTTTACTTAAAAACCAAAATTATTTGATACTTTTTTTGAATAGATGAAATTATAAAGAACATATCTATATAAAGTTTATTTGCTCTTCCTTATAAAAAATTTTAATTTTCTCTAATGAAGATGAAATAGGCCTTTTTCAAAAATCAATTTTGGTGGCATCACTTCTCATGACAAACTTACTAAAAAATTACTTAAAACTGTCGAAAAACTTGCCAAAGAACTAGCCAAAAAACGGAAAAGATCCCACCAAAAATAACAAACTTGCTAAAGACCCACTGAAAACGACAAGCAAAACTTACTGAAAAATCTATATAAACACAAAGAATCTAAGAAATAAAATATGTCAAAATACACCAAAATACAAAGAACCTAAAGAAAAAAAACCTACCAAACTAACAAAAAATTCACCAAAAACAACAAAAAACTTGCCGAAGAACCAGCCAAAAAATGGCGCCAAAAACAACAAACTTGCTAAAAAATCCACCAAAAAATGACAAAACTTAACTAGAAAATCTACATAAACACAAAGAATCTAAAAAACAGAATACACAAAGACAAACCAAAATAAGAAGAACTTAAAAGAAAAAAAAACCTACTGAACTACCAAAAGAACAAGAAATCCACAACCCAAACACAGCTTCATGATAGCTTCAAGGCTCCAACGATAGCCCCAAAAATGGTTCTAACAACGGCTCCAACAATAGCTCCAACAATAATTTCGTTAAGGCTCTAGCGATGATAACTGAAAAAAATATTAATGTTAATAAAAACAAAAAAAAATAATAAAATTAAAAAAAAAAACAAAAAAAAAGATCATCTATATGATCGCTAATCTAAAAAATAATTGGTCGATCATATAGGGGTCAGGTCGCTATTTTATTTTTTTGCCTTTAAAAATAACTATATTTTTGTTACTAATTTACAATCTTGTAAGTTTATATTGTACAAGTATATTGTTATATATGTTAAATATATAGTTAAAATTTTAGCTTAATTGAATTAGTAGTTGTTAAAATATAAATTTTTAAATATTTAATTGATAATACGTTTCCGAATGGGGCAATCATATATAGCCATATATAGTAAATTGAGTGTAAATTGTGATGCACATGACTATTAATTTTACTATAGTCCAAAATGCCATTTCACATAAACAATAGTCTGTTTACATTAGTTGTCAATTCATTTTTTAGCAATATCAAGACATCTATTAAACAGATTTGAATGATATTATTACATTAAAATCAGAAAATGATGCTCTACAAGTTTACTTAGAAATTGCAAATATATTTACTTAGTAGAAAAATGACTTCACTTTGTCATGAAGTGGCATTTGTGGCTTAGCAATTTTATATAGTAAATCATATAGATTTGCACGTTGCAATTTACTATATACGGTTTCACTATTATGAAAAGATTATCAATTAATTGATAATCCGTTTCCGAATAAGGGAACCATATATAACCATATATAGGGGATGGCTAAAGCCAGGTGCATTTATATGTTTTTGATTATTTAATTAAAATTAGTGTAAGGGTTAGTTAGGGGTTAGGGTTAGGGCTTGGCTTATAAGTAAAATTGTCTTCCCGACATTTTTTATTAATGCTCCTAGACAGGTTTAGACACTCGTTTTTTGTATTTTCGGCGTTTTTCACTTTTTTTCTTTGTTTTTGTCTTGTCGGGCTGATCTGTAAAGATCAAATTTTACGATTTGATTAGCTTTCTATTGCGTGAACGCACCTGGCTTTAGACGACCCCCATATATAGTAAATTGTGATACACATGACTATGAGATTTACTATAATCAAAAATGCTATTTCACATAAACAATAGTAGGTTTACATTAGTTGGCAAATTATTTTATGCCAATATCTCTGCAACTACTAAACAGATTTATAAAACTTTATTAAAATAAATTAGTTTTTAATCTATATTTTAACAACTACTAATCCAATTAAGTTAAAATTTTAACTGTATATTTAATATATGTATAGCAATACAGTTGCATAGTACAAGCTTATAAAGTTGCATTTTGGTGGTAAAAATAATTTTTTTTTAAAAAAAAATTTTTATTTATTTTTTTTTTTAAAAAAATAGAATTTTTAAAAAATTTATTATAAAATAAATTTATTATAAAATGATAATAAAAATTATATCAAAATATAGCTTAGGTCTTTTTTATTAGATTTAAAAAATTATAAATAAATAGTTAAAAGTGAAGAACTTTTATAAGTAAACAAAATAACTTTTAGTTTTGTGTATCTACATTTTTGCACTGAACCATATGTTTTTTTTATAATTTAATATATAGGGTGTTCTCTATTAAAAGGACCTGTTTTTACAATTTTTCAAAAACTAAGTTTTTATTAAATTTATATATAAATTTTAATATGATTGATATTTTTCAATTATAAATAAAAGTTGATTTGCATAATGAAAAATAGAGATAATATAAAAAAAATATTACATAATATTGACTAAGGCCAAGCACATCACAAGACTACCTGATAGTCACCTGCTATATTTAATTAATCAAAATCATGAAATTTGATTAATTCTGAATTAGTCTGAAAATCAAAAGCAATAGTTAAACTAAAACCAAGAAATCTCTATTATAGGTCACTGCCCTAAAAAAATTTAATTATATTTTCTGTGAATCAGAGTGAGTTTTTTATAATTAAGCAAATCAGTTTTACAGATACTTTTAGAAAATTAATAATAATGCAAATCATTATTGGTTAAGCACCTTATAAATATATCTAATATGATATAATACAGTAATAGATAAAATATAAATTTATAGTATTGAAAAATTTTATTAATATAATTGTAATAAGTTTGTTAATAAAATATATTGTATATCTATATTAGAGTTATTCAACATTTCTAAATTAGAATTTCCATATAAGTGTGAAATAACTCCCAAAAGAATAATTTCAAATTTTGATCAAATTAAGCTTAATCCTGGCCATTATTCAAGCAATGTCCCTAGATATTTAGATAGTTTATCATCCGTTCCTGGTTTAGTGCAACTGCATCACGCAACTACTTATATAATTAGAACAATAGTTAAAACATTTAAAATGTTATAAACATTGAATTATAAAAAATTACTTCTAAAATTCTCTATAGTTATTTTTTAATTTGTGAAGTAATTTAGATATTGTGCAAAAAATTGTCTAAAAATTTTGAACACTATTCAAAGATCTTTATGCTATTTGGTGGCACTATCTGTATTGCTTACACATTATTGTAATATAGTATATCATATAATGTTATTTGTATTGGAATATTATCAACCTTAATGAATTAAAAATTTTGATTCATATTACTTATACCTTAATATACATATAGTATATTGTATAGGTTCACAGTTATTTTATTCTTAAGAATTACACCTTTAGTGGATTTAATGAAAGCAAAATATTAGAAGTTATAAATAACAACAAAATAAAGATCGACCAAATTTATAATTATTGCTGCAACTTTGTAGACTATCCAATTTTATAAATATAAGTTACATTAAAATTTTCAAGAGTGCAAATCTGATAAATTGTTTTATTTCGGATCCGTATACGTCATATTAAAAATTTTCAAATCACATGATATATAAAAGGCTATAATAATGCGAATCAGAGCGAATCTATTTTATAAGCGGTAACCTTTTTTTTTGCGAATCATACAAGGCCGAGGACTTTACATTGTTTTATAATAATTTGAATCTATGGTAGGTCAGTCACATTTATCAAATTTATAGTAATATGCGAATATTGTTGTGGCGGGGACCTATAATAGAGTTTTCCCGGTCCTGTTAAACTCAATTATCTCAAAATGAGATGAATGTAAAAATGGGCCCTTTTAGTAGGAAACATCCTATATAACAAAAAAACTGGACCAAAAAAAGTGTAGCAAATTGTATAACTGATAAGACATAAACCTCCTAGAAATTAAGTTGTTAATATGCTAAATTCGACAACACCTTTTTTTATATTTTCTTATACGTAATATATAATATGCTATGAAAAATTTACTACAAAGAGAGTAAAATTTATTAATGCTTTGCTTAAATTCAACTATGTTCCTTTGAGTATGATCTAGTAGAAATACCTTGAGCCAAAACGTTTGTAGTTACCTTACATTAATCAACAGATTACCTATAGCTGTATATCCTATATATTTTGTATGGTCCAATAGAAGACGAATAAATTTGTCTTCTAAGTGAAGTTCTCCAGGAGTATGATTTTTTTTTGATTCTTTTGCACAATAAATGTTGGCACTTCGGTAAGGAATGATATTTGAAGCGATTTTGTTATCTTAAATTGTAAAACATAAATTAGTTACCCGGGCAATTGATTTACATCAGCCAATCAGACGAATTTTCTATGAATTTTATACTGCAGATCATAATCATAGGGGTTTTAATTAGTGTTTGTAGGCGATTTTTCGAAAAATCGGCTTAGCCGACTTAATATAAATTTATATTAAAAAAATCATAACCAATAAAATTTTATGATTTATAATTAAGAATTTTATATTCGCATAATATATCCTATTTTTATATAGTGTAACATATCAGATCATGGGTGATTATCAACTGATAAATCAGTTATTTTTTTATAACAGTTGTCTTATTGGTATTGTCATTACTGGAGCTGTCGCCTAGAGCTGGTGTTGTCATTTTAGCTTCGTCATTGGTGCCTAGGTGAATTGTGCATTGTCGCTTCTACTTCGTCTTTAGTACCATGGTGAATTGTGTGTCGTTATCAGGTACGTCGTTTAGGCACTGTTTAGGCTACACTTTTTGTATTTTGGTAATATTGGTTTTGGTTGGCAAAGTCGTCTTTGGTACCTTAGTTTTGTTGCTTGACATGTCACTACACAACAATATTGTCAAGATTGGCTTAGTTAGGGCTTATTAATTTAAAGTTAAGGTGTTTGTTGGGCATATGCTTTATTTGTTCTTTGTCTAGTTTTTTTGACTCATGAATGCGTTACTAACACTTGTTCTTTTTTTCTAGTGTTTTTTCTTGGAATCTGTTGGGCGTTCGTTTTGGAATATTGTTTTGTAGATTCGTCATTCTTGCTTTTTCTTTCTTGGACGCATTGCTATCACTTTTTTTTGTTTCTAGGCTTTTAGGGCGTCTTTGGGCTTTCTTGGAAGTTGTTAAGTGTATGAAGTTGTATGACCTGTTGCGATTTCATATTGGTATAGCCCAAAGTAATATTAGAACCTGGGTTGGTTTTAGAGTTAGGGCCATAGGGTTAGGGTTAGTATTAGAATAATTTTAATTTTAGTCTTTATGGTTAGGGTTAGAGGGGCTATTAATTTAAAATCATTCTACATAATATAATAAAATTTTTGATATGTAAGTAGTACGTAAATATTATATAATGTATAGTGGTATACTAGCGGCAGTGTTGTCATGGGACTCGGACACGGACAGCGAACAGTCCGGGACGGGATGTCCGGGACATGTCCGGCCAGAATTTTTTTTGTCCCGGACATTCGGCGAATCAACACGTAATCACCAACCAATAAATTTTGTTGTATCCATCGTAAATTATTATCATTTTTTACGAAACGCAAACCAAGGGTCTGTATAATTCCGCAATTTGATGGTTTTACCCTGCAGACATGTCCCGGACATAGTAGGGACAAAGTTAAAAATTAGTGGGACATTGTCCGTGAACAATATCGCGTTGGAACATTATTGCGGACATGTCCCGGATGTCCTGTCCCGGACTGTCCGTGTCTGTGTAAAATTGGCAGGACAATGTCCGTGTACAACACTGACTAGCGGTATATTTGTTGATCATATTAGTTAATAATGATTATGTAATGCCGTAGAGGATAGCTAGTAGCGTTAAATTACAATGGCAAGACCATCCCTAATCCTGATTCGTTTGACCTGGTTTGTAACAATTTTTAACCCGGGTCAGAACTATATACAGTACTGTCGATTTAAGGTTAATGAGTAATTGGCCAATCGTATCACGTGATTGTTATTAACCAATTAGGTTGATCGACTTCGACTTAGCCGGCTAAGTCATTTTTAAAAAATTGACTTAGTCAAGTCGATAAAAAGGGGTCGACTACAAACACTAGTCTCAATTTAAAATTCTAATAACCCTAATCCTAAAACAGGTATTTCGCAGATCAGTATGGTATAGGTGAGCAGATCCGTATAGTATAGGCCGAATTTTTAAATCTATACTATACTGATTCGGTGTAATATATATTAGCGTTAGGGTTAGGGTTAGGAATTATAGCTGATTGGTATGGTGTAGATTTAAAAAATTTGGCCTATACTATACGGATCTGCTCACCTATACCATACTGATCTGCTATAATCTCCCCTAAACCCTAACTTAACTATAAAAAAATCTAACAAAAAAGGGGGGACGTCTAAAGTGGAGTAGATTCTTATAAAATATTTTATCGAATTAACTTTAGGGTTAGGATCATCTTAGATTAGAGTTATATTGGTTTTGAGTTGTAATATATAAGCAAAATTGCCTTCCCGACATTTTTAATTAACACGCCAAGGTAGGTTTAGACTGCCGTTTTTTGTATTTTTCAAGGTTTTCGCTTCTCTTTCATGTTTGCTTCGCCGAAGATCATCAAAATTCGATAATTTGATTGGCTATATATCACGTGATTCCGCTCCGCTTTAGACGACCCCCAAAAAAGGCAAAAAAATCGGTCATAAAATAAGTTAATTATGCATGCAACAAAAGTAAATTATGCATATTTTTTTATAATTATGCATCAAATTTCATACCTTTCGGAATTGATGCGATTGCATAAAATCATCCCTGATATTATGACCCGGGTCAAACGGGTCAGAATTCAAATAAGCAAAAACCTACTAAAATTGTCATGTGTCAAATTCATGGCAATATAGTTAAAACAAATCTAGTATTCCCTGCGTAGAAAATGAACGAACTCAAATTATGAGCAAAATCGAGAAATTTTTTGTTTAAATATCGAGTAAAAGCTGCTCCCTACACTAATTGCTCTAATTCAGTAATTTGAAACTTTTATGATTTTCCGTATGACCCGTATGACCCGGGTCATGACCCGGGTCAACGGGTCATAACCCGGTATTTTCTGACCCGGGTCTAATATATAAGGCATAGTAACGGTAAACTATAATCTTCGCATCTTCGCCGTGTAACAAATCGACGATTTGTGACGTACTTATAAGAGACCTTGGGCGTTATAACTTTACATACAACTCGGACCGAACCGTTAAGATAAAATTAAATGACATCTTTTGGTTGTTTCCTTATTCTTAATAAAGTAAAATGGAAGAGAATTCACCGCTTTTATCAACAAGGCAAACTGGCATAAATCTCAATTCTGGTCGCAAACTTTACAGCACCCTAGCGCTTGGAATCCTCTGTATTTGTATTGCGGCATTCGTTATACAAACAGTATGTTGTTGAAGTTTTAACTCACTCGAGAAATATATTAATTGAGTTTGTCAATTATAGGAACTGGCACAATTGATCCAAACCGAGAGGAATTTCCATAAACCATACTTTATACTGTAAGTTATATAAGCATCAAATTCTTAATTATTTGATCTAATTAATTAATATTTCAAATCAGATGGATTGCGCACAGCTTCTGGACGATAATGATACCGATTCAATTCGCGTTTCAGCCGAATTTCCGGACATATATGTCGGAATTCATTAGAACTGGTAATGAACTAGTTTGTGAAGTCAATCCAACATATCAAATCAATTACCGGTATATGGATACGGAAAACGAAGGAGACGATGTTGTACAACATAGATCTGTACCTCACGAGTACATCTTAACGTATCTTTTCAAAATTGCCTTTTTCTTTGCAGTTCTCATTTCCGCTGTAGGATATTCTTGGTATGTAGCTGTAAATTATACTACCATGGCCAATCTAACTGCAATATACAACATTAGTTGTTTTTGGGCATATGTTTTTTCTGTACCTTTACTGGGCGAATCGGTACAAATGGCAAAAGTTTGTTCCGTATTTTTAAGCACCGCGGGTGTAATAATCATGTCATTAGATCAAAAGGATCCAACGCCGGGATATGATGTCGGTGGGGACGCTGAGGTGGGTAGCAATGGCGCCATTTATACAGGGGATTTAATTGCTTTGCTTGGAGCGGTTTTGTATGGGTTGTATGAAGTGCTATATAAGAAATATGGAAGTCCGCCAACCCCCTCGATTTTATTTGCAAATACCATGACGGGTTTAATTGGTATATTCTCCTTAATTTTTCTATGGGTACCCATCCCCATATTACACTACACAGGGATAGAAGAATTTTCTCTTCCAGATATGAAGACCTTTGGTTGCATTATACTCATGGTTTCGTCAGGGGTTGCTTTCAATGCAAGCTTTATGATAGTAATTGCTTTAACATCACCTATTTTTGCCGCTATTGGGATATTGTTGACCATCCCTACGGTAGCAGTTGTAGATGCATTGGTGATTAAATCTTCGTTAAGTATGGGTACAATCGTTGGTAGCTTGTGCATATTAATTTCATTTGTTTTACTAAGTTGGAGAAGTATCAAAGATGAAATAAAAAAGCATAGATCGGATTAAATTCTATATCTACCTTTTAACCTACCTATTATCTGAACATTTTTGATGTGGCATTGGGAGATTATACTATATCGTATTATGCTACTGGTATTATACCCGTATGCCCCGCAATGAATGCAAGTGGATCATATACAACTGTTGTCTACAATAATTATCATTGTTTTTGAGAATCTTTGTATCTTTGTAGCATCCGACATAAGAAAGACTTTTTTCTGATCTTTCAAGTCTTATAAAAAAATTTTGGTTGGACCCGGGAGCTTTCATATGAGAATTATAGTACTTGTAACTAGTGATGCGAACGGCTCGGCTCATGGCTAACATTTACTAAGCTGAGCCGATCCTTCGGCTCTACATCCAGAGCCGAGCCGTTTATAAGCCAATCACCCTCAAGCCGAGCCATTTATAAGCCGATCACTATTTATAAGCCGATCGGAAGCTGAGCCGCAAATTTGGTAATAAGCTTGAAAACTTCGGTATCTACTTTTTCTTAATACAACCAATTTTCTTAGATGTTGAACAAAGTAAAGATAAAGATCGATTCGAATATAATGAATAAAAAAAAAAAATGAAGCATTTAACAATAGAGGAGAATCTTTATAAAAATATCAACGAAAATAAAAAAAAGCACGATAAAGTTGAACATAATTTAATTCACGATACTAGAATATCTAATAGAAGCCAATACTTTATTAGTAGACCCATAGCTGAGTCGATGATCGGCTTCAAGGTCTTTAGCCAAGCCATTTTTGGAGCCGATACCTTATTAGTAGACCCATAGCCGAGCCGATGACCGACTCGGCTTAGCCATTCAGCTCACGGCTCGGCTCTAGCCGTTCGCATCACCAGTGTTTAAAATTTGATGTTCTCATGTTCTCATGAGAACACTAAATTTTTTTTAAGAACATTAATATTTAAAATAATGCTCTCTTATTTGAGAACATTTTGTAATGATAAAATGTTCTCAAAATATTATTAATATTATAACTACACGTGTATTAGTTTTTTTTTTTATATATTTGGAAAAAAGATTTATAGTTTCAATGAGTATATCACATGATCAATTCAACCAATTTAATGTTCTAAGTACTATTAAAATTAGAAAGCCTTTGTCTATAACTTTACTTAAAAGTCAAAGATAGGTTTATACAATAAAAATATACGCATATTTAAAAAATAAAATTCTATATAATGAGAACATTAAAAATTTTTTGAGAACATTAATACTCTAAATTTAGTTCATTTGAGAACATAATTTTGAATTTGAATTTTAAACACTGCTTGTAACTATACTAGAAAAACAGACACTGTTAATGTCCGGAGCTAGGAATTTATTTTTGGCTATTAGCTAAAAATAGAACCGATGAATTAGATAAATTGATGATCATCTGATCTAAAAATAAATGCAGACAAGATCACACACAAAATCTGGTCTATACTACACCATCCGCTACGCTCCGGACAATTAGTGATTTGAACCGGTTGTGCTATAATCAGTTAACCGACCCGAACCGAATAAATTTCGGGTAACCGGTTGAGTAAATGCTTAATCGGTTGACCCGTACAACCGGCTGAGAATCGGTTGACAAAAATGTAAATGACATTATAAATGAGCAAAGGTTCCGAAAAGTTCCGAAAAGAAAATGAATGAACATAGTAGGCGAGACAAAAATGTCTGAATTCCCGAAAATAAAATGTAAAGTAATCTTAATCGGTTGCAATCGGTTGACGCCAAATATTTCGGTTCGGTTAACCGATTAAGGAAAATTTTCTCGGTTCAAATCTATATCTACTTAAGGTTTCACTATTCTTATATCTTATTGGATAACAGAATTAGCAAATGATTGGCTTGTGTTACCATATGAAATTTTAGAATTCAGATATGTATGTACCTAAAACTTGTCTGACTAACCAATCGCAACCTACCTCATGGTTAATCGGCTAGACATCGTTTTACTTTCTTTTTAGATCGATTTGATTCTCCAGATCGCCACTTTTAAAATATCAACAATTCCACATACTTTTACTAATGTCCTCAAATATATCTTCAAATCTGTCAACGTTATTTACCAAAGATACTAGTACCATAATGTCTTCGAATACTAATTCACCCGCAGATATGAATAGCGTAACAGCAAATTCAAGTCCGACAGAAGGTGTAATGGAACAATATTTTGTACTTGAGCGTAAGGCGAGGTCGTACTTTACTTTAGCTGAAATTAGCCAGAGCCAACAGATACGAGGTCTTTCGAATTCTAAAGAAAACAAATCACGTGCACAATGGTGTAGTTTTATTGTTGCTGTTGGGAATAAATTAGGATTGTAAATTTCATTTTATTAATTTAATAAAGTCATCTTTTTGATTGCTAACAGAGTGTTGAAGTAAACAAGTAAAATTATTATAGATTATATTGATAAATGATGTGGAATTTTTCTTTTCTTTTTTACTTGGTTTTGTAGCCCACAAAATACTATTACTACCGCCCAAATACTGTTTAATCGATTTTACTTATTTCATCCGGAGAAAGATTTTTCTACGGCAAATCAAAAATCTGTGAATATCCAATACTATAAAGCTATCTGATCTTTTGAGTGTTAATTTAATATTTCTTGACGAGATCTAAACTTTTGATCAATTTAAAATAGGATCTAAGTATAACGTGCTTGTTTGTTGCAACAAAAATTGAAGAAACCTATAAAAAGCTTCGAGATATTTTGGTAGAAGCTTATAAAGTTCGACATCCTGAACTCACTGACGTTAACGGCGAAAATCAGGTATTATTAATTAAGATTGACAACCCCTGTTTTTTTTTTTTTGTTAATGTTTATGTTTGATAATGGTAGATGTTTGAAGATCAAAGACGACGAGTAATTCAAATTGAGCGTTTAGTCGTAGAGACAATTTGCTTTGATTTTCACATTTGGCCACCTCACCAGTTGCTTATGAAATTTGTAAAGAAATTAAAAGGTAAAAATCTTATTATTTGACTATATATATATAGTTAATTGTGCTCGATGATAATTTCCAAATTTGATATAAAATATAGGTGACAAGTTCCTAGCAGTTAAAGCGTATAACATTCTCAATGAATGGTAAAAATATATATGAGCTATTTTTTTTTTTTCTTCGACTTACCGGTAATATCCATATCAATAAAACTATTTCCTACATATCTAATGATCTGATTTTTATTCTAGTTACAAAACAACACTTTGCCTGAGATTTCCGCCTAACGCTTTAGCTGCTGCATCAATACTTCTTGCATCAAAATTGTTGCATAAAGAAAATTTTCCTGAGAATAGAGGAAGTATACCATGGTATACTGTTTTTTTATGTAAGATTGAAGATATAGAGGGTAATTTGTTCTTTACATTACATTGGGTCGCCATTCGATTGAGACATTGTATATATATGATAGAGATATACATTTCTAATTAAAGTTTTATTCGATATTTCTTTTTAAATTAATGCAGAAATATGTAAACTTCTCTTGGACCATTTCATATTAGAAGCTTCGTTGGACAAAGACGATCCACTCAATTCGGAATATATGCGAATAAGATTTTCCATAAATTCGGTGCCAAGTTCTCATGACCTAATTACAGAGAGTTAGTATATTCTCTTAAAAATTAGAATAATAGCATTTCATGTAACAGGAACTCAATAATTCCAACTCTTTTATTTTATGCCACAGATCCTCAACCATTAATGCCAACCGTTGAAGGAGAACAAAAACATTATACTGTTAGATACATGTTTAGTTTATCGTCCCAATATATGACAATTGACTAATCCATTATGCGTATTTCGTTGTGCAAATATTATTTGTTGAGATCATTGAAATGCAGGAGTAACAGAGATTACCTTTATTTTAGGATAGTTATTTAATTTTTCGTATGTACTAATAGAATTTTGATTGACGAACGTAGTGATTGAATATAATTAGTTTTAAATTTATCGATCCATAATGTAAGCCTTTTAGGAGTGGCATGATGATCTTAGCATCCACTCGTGTGACATGACAGGAGGGTCCTTAAACATTCTGGTTGGAAACAGACAAAAAAATTTTTAAAATAAGATTGCTCCAGATTTATTAACCGTCTATTAGGTAAAGACTATTTTACAATAGGACAAAGCCTATTCCCGAATATTATTTGTGAATAAAAAAAAAAAAAAAACCATTATCCTTGATGTTCAGTTGAAATTAAAGATTTTGAAGATCGATCGGTCTATACTAAATAGATGATGTTAACCCAATTTTCGATCAGAAAACTTATATAATTCCGTGATGTGGGCTAGTTCCTGAATTACATATATAGGGATTAACCACCATTCGGCATTTTCCATCCAATTTTGAGATTTTTGATTCTAATTAAAATACATTGGTTCTTATTTATAAAAAAAAAATATTTCTGCCATTAAAAAGGTATATATATATATATATTTGAGTTTAAAATGTTTTCCGTAATACAAAACAAATGCGTGCTACTGACCGTATATATATTGTAACTTGATAGCACGTGAAGAAGTGAACTTGCTATTATTATNTTTTTTTTTTTTTTTTTTTTTTTTTTTTTTTTTTTAAGGTGAGGCCTATTATTATTATTTTGTGTTTAAGGTGAGGTTTGCTCATATACTGTATATTTTTATTGAATTTGTAGGAGATACCTCCAGGCAGGGTTGGCAATCCATTGAAAAAATTGCTAACCAATGGAGCCAATGGAACCAATGGAGCCAATGGAACCAATGGAACCAATGGAGCCAATGGAATTAGTTATTAATTATTGTCGGGGATGATGCTGAAATTTGGGGTCTCGATTTGAAACTATAATAAGCCTTGCTAAAATCCACATATACTCTTTAAATATCAAATCTACACCCAAACCTTACCCTAACCCTATAAGACAAAAACGAAAAAAACACCTCAAAACAATTTTAAAATTTCATATCAAAATAGATCAAAATTTCAGGATCATCCGATTTCAGCATCATCCCCGACAATTATTAACTAATACTATATTTGGCCTCTATTGACACCGTTCGCAAATTATTCTCAATAGAGCAATGGAGTTGTTCTCCATTTACCCCAATGGATAAATTTGCCAACCCTACCTCCAGGAGAATCTCTAAATTATATTCCAATATCAAATTATATATAATGCAAGAATAGAACTCAGACTATGCATATCAATAAAATATATTAATTTGCAACAAGTTCAATAAGCTCAAGAATTTGATTTTTTAATTGTGTTAGTATTGATTTAATATTTTTTTAAGAACTACTTGAGAAGATTATTATTAGCTAAATACAAGAAATAAAGAAAATATTTTTTATAATACTGTAGTTAATATAGAATATAGAGGTCTAAAATATATATTATAAAATAGAATTTTGTATTAACATTTGACATTTGATTTGCAAATCCGCATAACAGAACAATTTTACAACCGTTGTGTTTGGAATTGGAGCAAGATATACTTTATACCAAAATTTCACAAGGAATTTTTTTGTTAGAAGCCAAAAAGTGGTTACATAATCGAAAATTTAAGTTATTTCTATATTGCCCGTGTACATACACCCGTATACTAATAGGATTTTCATTTTAAAATACAGTAAAAAATTTAAACAGTGCACCGGTGCACCTCTATGATAAGTATAATAAAAGTTAGAGTTAGTATTAGCATTAGGTTAAAGTTAGTAGAGTAAAATCTCGTTTTTGTTTAGTAACACAACAGGGGTTGCCCTAGTAAATATTGAGATATTGGCACTAAGTGCACGGTGCACTGTTTAAAGGATTCCATAAAATACAATTTTTAGAATTGTTTTTATTATAGATAATTTTTTTATTTGGTATGAAGATGTAATGAACTATTAAATATACTGTATATAACAAAACTTTGTTTATAAAACTATATAAAAAAGTTTTCAAATTAATTAATATACTGTATATAATTTATAAAATAATTTATTATTAAAAAAAATTATTACAAATACTTTAGTAACAAGTTGTTATAAATATACTATATAAATTTAAATATAGGTTTAATAATATTTTTTTATTATATATACAATACATACCAGTACCAAATACTGCAATTTAATTTATTAATTATCTGTTATAGTCTTAATTAATATTTAAAATTTAATTGTTTTATATAATATTTATTTTTTAAAATACAAATTACAGCAAGGTGCACATCTTTTTGAAACCATAGTAAAACTTTCAAAAATATGTACTTAAAAAGAGTATGCATTTATAAAGAGCAAAAAATATAATGCTATGATAAGTTAGAACTAAAATATATTGTATAATTAAAAAAAAATAAAGCATGGCACTTACAAAACGTGTACTTATAAAGGTTTTACTGTTTATTAATTGGACATATGGGGGGGCGTCAATAGAAACCAGGCAAATTATTTTTATTTAAACTTTAAATTAAAATATCTTAACAACTATTAAACCAATCTTGATAAAATTTTTTTATTTTAATTCTATAACTACATAGAATTAAAATAAAAAAATTTTTATCAAGATTGGTTTAATAGTTGCTAAGATAATTTATTCTAAAGTTTAAAAAAAATTTACTTAGAAACAATTTAAAAAAAATTTACTTAGAAACAATTTGCCTGGTTTCTATTGACGCCCCCCCATATGTTTCAATTGTTGAATTATTTTATTAAACTAATTTATTATAAATTTAAAATAAATATTATATATTTGTACATATAATATATATTTAAATTATTATATCTATATTAAAAATATAAAATCTTTAATAGTAAATAACTTTGATCTACTAGTTCATTTTATGAAAAAAACAAACTAGTAGATCAAATTTTAATTACTATTAAAGATTTTTCATATATTCGATAAAAAATTTTCTATGTCTAATTAAATTATCAAATATTTGAATATCCAAATTATCCAAATGTCCAAAGTCATGATCTTACATTTCTGAATATATATAATATAAATAAATCTACTAAAAGTACAATAGCTATTAAACACCATAGTTACTATATTTTAAAAATTAATTAATTAATACTAGATGTTTTAAATAACAATGATCAAAATCTCTTTATGTTTTCTATTAATTAAAATTTAAACATGTTTTACTATAATGTTTCTAATAAACAATATAAAAGTATTATAAACCTTTTAGCAATATTTCGAACATTTTATCTAGTGATCTTAAAGCTTGAATGTCCTTCTGTAAAAATATTTTAGATCAGTAAAAAAGTATATTCCATTGTTTTTGTATTAAGAATAGCTTACAAACCTCAAAAACAATATTGTTTTTACACGCTAATTTTAAAAGATAGCATATTTTCTGCAAAGTGGTCTTAAGCAACCCGATATCTTTTTTAAAATCTTCGTTTAGTGTTTCAATATCTATAAACAACAAAATATAATTATTATTATTACTATCATTTTAAAATAACATTGAATTTTAGAAACTCTAAAAGATTACCATTTTGTTCAAGTTGATTTATGTGATACCAAGAGTTTGCCACAGATTTTAATATTTGTCCTTCATGTTGTGTAATCCTTATTTCAAAATAATTAAATAGCTAAGTGGATGCTACTATGGAAATAATAATGTTGGAATATGACTACCTTGGCCAGCATTTAGTGATAATCACTTCTAATCCTTTTGCAGCGCTTATATGTAAACCAAGAGTTTCTTCATTGTTTGAAATAATTAAAATTTCCAGGGTAGTACAAAGAGCTTGAATCAAATCCTTTTTGTTCATAGCATTTATAGTACACGCGAATCACAAGAATGATGAAAAAGCTAAGCATATTCACAAATATTAGAATCACCTGTAGGTACTTAACGGTCACAATACTCAGCTCCTCACAAATTCTTGGTATTTGCTCTAAAAGGACTCGACGTATCGCTAACTTGTCTCCAGAGAAGATCAACCCTTTGACAACAATGTCAGACAGTATTTTTTCATACTTTATATATCTTGATTCAGCTTCTAGTGGTTCGATTAACGAAACCAAGGAAATAATTGTCGAAAAGCTTACGCGTATTAGAGTTACGTATGATGTTTCATCCAGATAGGTGAGACACTTAGATAGTGCCTAAAGAATAATAATGATTACACAAAAATTAGTAAATAATGCTTGCTAATATAACTAATAGTTTTAGATACAAACCTCATAAAAAACTTCACCAAGACCTGAATGTTGAAACGTTTTAGAGCCTACTAATTTTAATAAATGCTCAAGTATAGATACACCACGGATTTTTAATTTCACGTCATAATCGTCAATAAGAGACAATATTGGTGGAATAATGAGACCAAGCAGTGGCTCGATTTCAGAGGGCTACGATAATAAAGGTTAAATTATGTACCAGGAAAGAGCATTATACGATTGAACAAATACCTTCGTTTGAGAAATGCACCATTGAAGTATACTGGTAGCTTGCATTACTTCACCCCTCCACGAATCATTCATATCTTCAAAGTCCAATACGCGTTTTTTTATTTCTTTTCCGCTGCTCAGCTTGGCATTCTGAACTTTAGAGTGCTTGATAAAGACTGGTTTTACAAAATTTTCCAGGATTTTCGATACTTCCAAACCGGAACTCAATAATTGCTTCGCTATTTGAGCTTCCTGGTCTTCCATTTTTCACGTCGCCAAAAATCCTTTAGGAAGAAACTCTGTCGATCCTTTGTTGCGTACTACAGTCAACTCTGGATATAACCTTTTTATAACGAACCCTCTATTAATGAACTTTTTTAAAAAAATTTATCAATAGAGTTCGGTATAAAAACGTATCGAACTTCTCAGGTATATAGAGTTGACTGTACATGCCGCAGCAAATCCAAATTTTAATCACTTGATAATCACACAGTTGGAACTATAGTGATTTTTAAAAAGATGTGACATATAGAGGAGCGTTTAACAAGTGTTTGATGATTCTATTGCTGTGTTTAATGTCATGATAGTTGATATGTATTTCACGTCCCTAAATGCAATACCTCTCTAAATGCAACCTTTAACTTCGGATCAAATTTATGGCATAAGATAATGAAAAAAAAAATAATAAATTTATTGATTGTTAGCGCATCAACCTGGTAAACATTTTTCTAATACTATATACTCTACGCATCTATCAAAATTTTTTTATTACTGTATAATTTAAACTTGATTACTTAGAAGAAATGAATGGTACTCAAAATAAAATAATTCGAAAAATATTGATGTTTTTAGACTTTAAGATCCAAGAAATTAATGGAAATCAATTCGAAATACGCTTTACTCGTCGAGGACTTATTTTTTTTTTCAAGTGATAGATGCAAAAAATCATAAATAGATTATTGAAAATTATCAAATAAACATCTCACAAATTATTTTGATTTACTAACTAAACAAGGTTCGCGTTCTAGAGGATGCAGATGCAGTGAACAAATTATTATTTAAGTTAAATGAGGTTTTGAGATAGAGGTGGTACAGCTAGTTTACAGTAAACGATTTCGGGTATTGTCGGTATTTCAATTCGGGAATAGAGTGATCAAATAAGCATTTAGAGATGAGCGAGGTTATTTGAGGGTTATGTAGTTATTAGGTTATCGTGCATAAAGAGGTCGTAATTTTTTTGATTGACTAATTGTATAACGATAATACATGCGATAGGGTTGGTTGGAGGTAAAATCGTTATCTATAAAGCATTATTTTAAAATAGATCAATTAAATTATGTTTATTTAATTTAGCGTAAACGAAAATATATTGTTTAGGTGTGTGAACACGATTTAAGTGTCGTAAAAAAGAAGCATCTGAGACAACAAAAGCGCAATTAATTGTTTTGAATATCGATATTAGAAAATTAAATTCATTTCATTCAACGGTTCTACGACGATTACTGAATTGTCAATTATGTTATCAACATATGGGCCAATTTAAGGAATTGCTAATAACTTTTGATCTACCAGTCCATTTTGGATGATTTAACTACCAAAATGTTCGGCTCAATGAGACGATTCTAACAAGCCCAAAATCACTAAAATCCAATCACAGGATCCAGAGATCAATCAAATTTTGTGATTTTAATAGTGTTTTTAGAATTACTATGTAAATATCTTTAACAGTAAATAACTCTTGAACCACCGGTCCGTTCTGGATGATTTAACCACCAAAATGTTCGTCTCAATGAGACGATTCTAACGAGCCCAAAATCATTAAAATCTAATCACAGGATCACAAGATAGTTAAAAGTTAGTATAACGGCTTATCTACAAATTTCATGGATTTTTTTATATTGTGGTAATGTTAAAACCCATGAAATTTGTAGTAACGATCTTGTGATCCTGTGATTAGATTTTAATGATTTTGGGCTCGTTAGAATCGTCTCATTGAGACGAACATTTTGGTGGTTAAATCGTTCATAACGGATCAGTGGTTCAAGAATTATTCATTGTTAAAGATATTTATATAATAATTCTAAAAAAACAAAATTTGATCGATCTCGGGATCCTGTGATTGGGTTTTGGTGATTTTGGGCTTGTTAGAATCGTCTCATTGAGCCGAACATTTTGGTAGTTAAATAATTCAAAATGGACTGGTAGATCAAAAGTTATTAGCAATTCCTTAAATTGGTCCATATGATAAAGTACATATATATATAATTGTATACGGATTAGATGGAAAAGTCGGTGTAACGAAGTATGCAGAGTAGATACAATGTTTGAATTACCGTATTGTTTTTTTTTAGCTACATAATTCTTGTTTATCTTAATATAACTATTTATATTTTAAGAGCTATCTATAGGAAAAAGAGGACAGATAATTGTTGGCAAAATATAACGATAACACGTATGGATGTATGCACGTACGACATGAGATGCCAAATGATTTACTAAATATAGCTTGATTTAATAGCTATATAATAGCGATATACAACATCGATACGATACAAAAAATGAATCTTTTTTAGAGTAATTTTTTCTTAGATTTTATACCAGATTGATTTTGTGTTGATAAAATAATAGGTAGAGATATTTTTATGAGTATAGCTAGTTAAGCAAAAAATTTCGTCTCTAACATTGAGCGATAGGGCCTTCGACTAGTTTTCTTAGGTGCAGTCATAACCTTTAAGGGTAGGCCTAGGATCCGACTGTTTCCTCCCTAAATTTTATTTTTTTCTTTTATATTTATAAAATACTTTCAGAAGGCATGATTGTCGCTATCATCATCGGCATAGGGAGGAGAGGAAGGCAACACGGACTTCCCGCGGTTTAGTTCACTGAACTATAAGATGAGAAATAGTTTGATTGTATCCACCTCGAAATTTACTTAAATATAAACTAATTAGAAAGTGCACGATTGTTAGCATTATTATGTGTATAGTGAGGAGAGGAAGTTTCGAAAAGTCTCAAAGTTATAGGCCACTATAGTCTAATGGTAGTAAATAAGATAGTATCTAGAAATTTTAAAAAGGTTTAAATAATTATGTAATTTGAGAGTTTAGATCATATGGATATAGAGGTTCATTAATTTTAATTGTAAAATACTGTAATAATACATGTGTTTGAAGTTGTTGGGTTGGTTAGATATTTGTGGAATCGGACTTAAGCACAATAAAAACATGGGCTCAATTTAATGAGCTAATTTTGCTAGTGAAATTTAAATAAGGCAAAGTATTAAAGGACAGTTATTAAGTTCGGTTAGCTTATATGATACTGAATAAATTTACTAAAATCAAAGTCTTATTAAGTCAATTAATATTTACGTCCTAATTAAAGTTATTTGAAATATGAAATTTATTACTTTAAACAAATTTATTTAAAGCATAAATATTCGTTAACTTAGTAGAATTTTGAATTTGAAATATTGATTTGTTTTAATTGGGTTGGTATTTAATTATGATCAGTTAAAGAGTATTAAAATATTAACATTAGTTAAATGATTTTAGATTATTTAAGTCTCAAAACGATATAACAATGTGTTACTTGTTACTTGTTATTTGGTATTAAACGCATAGAAATTGGATCAAAATTACGACATGTACTGTTTTATTAGCGTATAAGTTATGGTTTATAAAGAAAAAACGTAACAAAATATATAGATTATACGTAGATATAATATAATACAAGGTTCATATAGAAGGATGCAGCTACAGGAAGTATTTAATGGTTGTATTAGTAATGCTATCATCAGCGAATTATATACACGTAATCTTACGTAAGATATTACGGCCCGTAATATTACGGAAATCCTACCAGTCATACGATTTGTCACGCAGATCACGGGGGTAAATTTTTTACTATGAAATTTGAGTGATCGACATGCATATGATGGGCTCAATTTTCATAGTAAATTGCAACGGTCACCTACATTCAATCATTTATTTCAAGGGTTTCTAAAAAGGAAACCGTACTTATGACATGCATTTTGACGGTTTAGAAAGTTGATTTCTTTATTATTTGCATGTTTAGAATATAATACAAAATAAACACGAGAAGAATGCGGCACTTAAAGTTTGCATTTTGTTTTATTTTTTATATGTATAAAACTGCTTACTATTTCGCTTCTATTACCTTACCAAGCTTGTTTTAAAAATCATAAACCACTAGAACTGTTAAAAAAGGTTGCAACTTATGACTACAAGGTACTAGATTCGACACGTA
>QKWP01001295.1:55788-88536 GCA_003550325.1 Gigaspora rosea | reverse complement strand
TTTTAAAATTTTTAATAAAATTTTAAATATTGATTTTAGCCATATCTTTTCTAAGTAAAAAATATTCTTTAAGTTTTGTTTTAGTAACTTTGTTATAAAATTTTTTTAAAATCATTAGAAAACTTTAATATAATAAATGTTTAAAGTTCTTGTATTGGCATTTTTACTATTAAAATTTTTCTTTAGATTTTTTCAAATTTTATATGTTCCCGTCTATAAAAAAAATCTTTACTTCTAATACAAGTCTTAATTTTTACAAGTAAATCATTAAAGTTGCAATAATGAAAGTTGTCATCCTTTATATAAACTACAATATTGTCTTAAGAACTATAGTTCTAAAACTAAAACTAAATAAGATCGCAGAAAAATTGTAATAAAATTTTTTAAAAAAATTTTTTCTTAAAATTATCTATTTTCAGCTTATATGTAACTATAATTTATTTTCTTATAATATAAAAACTAATTTTGCAAAAAAGTAATCCTTATTTTTAAATATAATTGTTCAAAGTTTTATTTAATTATTTTAGCATTTTAAAAAAGTAAATCAGAGCTAAAAAAGTGCAAAAACGCAGGCAAATTTGCCTGTGTTCTACTACAATCTAAGGGATAATCGATATATTGATATATATCGATACCCATTACCCCTGCTGATTACTATCGATAGTGATATTAATCGATATATATTGATATATCGATATATATCGATTACTATCACTATTGATAGTAATCAATATATCAATATATATCGATTACTATCACTATCGATAGTAATCGGCAGGGGTAATGGGTATCGATATATATTTTACCAGTTAGTAATCGATATATATCTATATATAAAATTTGCAGATGGGGCCAATTTTAATGATTCGACCACCGTTAGAATTAGAAAAACCTCCTCTACAATTTTATTTAAAAATTTAATATGGTTACTTAATAAAAATTTTCTTTATTATTAAATATAAAATTTTTAGTAACTAGTTTATTAATAGAAATGATCTACATACCCTCTACCCTTAATCAATAACATTTTATCGGCATATAACATCTAAAAAAAAATATATATTGATTTGGATAACTGTTGTACAGGTAATGTATTTAGTAAAGATCAGGTGATAAATTTTTTTTTCTAATTTCTGATAGCGGAGTAAAAACGAAGTGCAGCCCTCCACTTAATAATGAATTAAAACGTTTTGAATACTGCCTTCGGGAAAAGATGTGGATGTTTTACAATGAGGTTTCCACAAATGAAGCAACCGCACGAGAATTTATTTCGGTCTTTCTATCTTTAGCGGTTGGCCATGTATGAACATTTAATAATTCATCAATGTGATTAAAAGTGGAAGTTGACCTGGATGAAAGCCATGGCTATGGTGTTTTGGATTACGGTATTTATATACAACAAATCCCTGGTTTAGTGACAGAAGCCAAACAATACAAAAGCGAGAAAGCCATTGCACAAATTCTAGTACAAATTCATAGCGTTGCAGAATCATTACTGGGCAAGCAAAAGCGATCAGAACAAACGATGTTTGGTATTGAGACAACAGGTCTTTCATGGCGCTTCATCCGATGGAACGGGACATTGGAATCCCCAAAAGCAGAGATAACGCAAGAATACCATTGTATTTTTGAACATGATATGAAAGAAGCCAAAAAGGTGGTCTTTTACATTGTGTGAGTGCTACAAGCACAAGCTAATCATTGAAAGAGGAACAAAGTACAAAACAACAATGCATTAATTAATAGAGTAATATTTTTTTATATATGTGGCATTACTTATTTTAAGTGTATGACTTCAGATATTCTTTCCTTCTGGATGCGTTTTTTTAGAGAAATAGAGATCCTTGTTTTGTACATTGGCAGAGTGATAAATAAAGTATAGTTTTTGATTATTCATAATTCATAATCACATAAATCTATTAATTAATAGCAATCACGAATTGTGTAGCAACGAAATGACATTTCTCTGTGTGTAATGGATTAATTTTTTGCTATGTATTTTACTATGTAAAATTTGCATGCCAAGGTATATAACTAATAATGCTTCAAATTCTGATGTGTGCCAGGAGACAAAAACTCAATACTCCACATTACCAATTTACATAAAAACTAAATCTTTTGAAAATAAAGAGATCGAATTTCTGGATCATGTATATAAAAATCAAATTAGTAATGAGATAAGAGAAAAAAACCCCCAACAGAAATCTACTATCTCTTCAGACTTGTCATATGACATAAAACCCGTTACATTTTGTTAATCTAAAATGGTAGAGGATGCAGTTGCAGGGAGTTATTTAGTCAGGTGATGTAGGAAAATCATGGGTAATAAAGGTATGAGGTTTAATGATGTAATGGGAGATATAATTGGCTAAAAAATAAGTTCAACGATACATTCAAGTTATGTTTGGATCCCGATAATTAATAAATGCGTATTTGAATCAACTTAATAAAAATAATAATTTAAGCTTAAAAATATAATTACATATGTAGATAATCTTTATTGTTTCCTAATGGTAACACAGTTAGCATCCTAGAGGATGCAGTTGCAGTGAGCTATTTATTATTAAAGAAAATCATCATCTCGTGAGAAGGTAAAAATCTCATTGGTTAACGGAAAGTTTAAATTTTAAACTGTCGTGAAAAGAAACAAATGCGCATAAATTATGTAATCAAATTCAATAGTTGCGATTTTTAACGTCTCTGTCGTCTTTAAGATAAAATATTGATGAATTAAACGTAAAATTATAATCTTGTCGGGCAAAAAATTCAGATGAATCAAAATGATGTTGGGAAGAGTTTTAACGCGGTACGAATAAAAATAAAATAAATAGAATAAAATTAAAAGTAAAAATAAAAATAAAAAATAAAAATTTAAATTATTTCTAATGGTTAATAAGATAATAAAAATATCAAATGATATTTTTAGTAGTTGGCATAACATCGAAAAGATAGGTAATATTTCGAAGGGGATGTTGGAGAACTGGGTGAAGAGTCGAGGAAGAAACGTTTAAGGAGATAGGGGTAGGAGGTGGTTGATGTAAATAGTAATCGGGTAGAAGTACGAGGAACGGGAGGATAGCATAGGTTGTAAAGAGGGAAGTACAGGTAACGTGATACCTGTAAGAATAGGTGGTATGATAGGCCCCTGGAGAGGTGATATTATTAAACCGGACAAGAATTTCTAATTTTTTTTGAAGGTTAAATTATTAAAAAGGCTTTTTGAATGAAACTAGTATTATAAAACCGGCATTCGCAAAGTAAAGTATAATACTTAAAATGGATATGATTTTATTGAAATAAATATCTAATATTATAAAAAAGTCCATAAATTGCTGTTTTTCTAAAAATAATACTCGTGTTCATTTCAAATTTGGCTTGCATTAAGCTTAGTACGAGCTAAAATTTGAAATCATAACCTGGGTATAAATTTTTTTATAGTGATGAATTTTGATACCTGCTACGATATAACAATGAGTAATGCATAGGGATGTTAACGGAGTGCTCCAGGGTGGTGTGGTGCATATTCTGGCAGAGTATCCCTTAACACCACACCATACTGAAGTATGAATCAGAGCATACTCCAAAGTGTAATCCGGAGTATAACCCAGAGTATAATCCGGAGTACTATGTGCTAAGCACTATGTAATACTCCGGAGTTTATAGTACCGTATTTTCCCGAAAATATCAAATATGCTACCTTATTTTGGGGAAATACGGTAAAAAATATATATATAATAATACTCCAAGGTGGACCGCACCAGACCAGGACCCCGGATAATACTAACAGAGGTACAATTACTTAAACCGGACATGTTTTTATTAAATTTGACTATTTTTTTGGCCCAAACCTTTCTAAATTCTGGTCAAATTAAAATTTAATTTTATTTTGGCCAGAATTGAAAAAAAGTTTGGGCCAAAAAAGTGGACAAAATGTCTGAAAATTTACTATTAACTCACCTTGTACCTCTGTTAGTATTATCCGGGGTCCTACCGCACCGACATCCTCCAGGGGCGACCATTCTCGGTTACACAAATTACAAAAATCTCTGAAGAGGTGATAACCAATCAAAATCGTAGATTTTCAAAATAACAAAATCGTAAAAAATGTTAAAATGAAGCGAAATAAATTAAAGATTATATATTAAAGACTATATTAAAGTTTATAATAATCCGGTTGCAGTAAGTAAGTATTTTTATTTATTTATTTGGTTATTAATTCATCTATTTATTAACAAATTAACTAAGTTTTAACTATCGATAATAAAAATTTAATAATTTTTGATATGATAAAGCTCTATATCTAGTTTAAAACATAATACTAAATGTCTTGTGCGATCTTTACAATGCAATAATTTTTCTATTGATGAATACATTTATGACCTTGGTACAGTATACAATGTATATATATACAGCTTCTATTTTAAATAAAAAAAAAAGAAATATATAGTTAGCTAAGCTGCTATTATTCTTTAATTAAAAGATTTCTATACAAATACATATAATAATAATAAAATAAACTGATATGTTCGATATATTATCTTTGCTGAATCGTTACCTTTAGCTTTTCATACTTTTATTTTAATTCGACAAGTAGAATTTAGTTAACCAAGTAGTTTATATACTTTCAACAATACGTTTTTGATAGTAACTTTGCTAGGCAATAGCAATATAAGGACGTGGGATTAACGGGGATTAAAGAAATATGTTGTAGAGCACTTCGAATACTTCAAGTTTACTTAGTAGCTTTTTTTGAGTTTAATATTGGAGTAAGTTATGCGAGCTTCCTAAAAAAGTATTGTAAAACAATATAAAAAAATCTTTGTCAATTGTGTAACGATCTACAAATTGATGGGACGGTCGCCCCATAGGAAGACATTCATTTTTATTGGTTAATCAGCTGCACTATGTCGATCAAATATGTACTTTTAAATTAATTGTCCGATTACTTTAATAATTTATATGTTTAAAAGCGTTTAAAAATCACTTTAGCTTTAAAGCGTATTAATAAGCAAATAAGTAGTTAAAAGATAATAAAAGCCTCAAGATCTTTATTAAAACAAATATGCCACTAGTTAAAATTACTGGACCGTGTGCTATTACAATTTGCAAGAGGGTATCAACTCAATGGAGAAGAGTATCTGAAAATTTTATTTCTAAAGCCCTTACTAGTAATACTTTACCAAGTTATCTTCAATTAGGTGATACAGTTTGTTCAAGTTGTTATAACGGAATTGCTGTAAATGGTTTATTGGAATTTAAGCAACATTCTCAAGCTATTTTAGAAAGCGGTAGGGATAATGAAGTAATTGAAATTGAAAATACTAATACTATTGTATCTTTTTCTCAAGCCATAGAAATAATAACGGATATCTTATATGATTGTGAAAAAAAGGAGAAAAAATCGACTATATATTCATATGATGAATTTAAAGCAACTATGGAAGAAAAAGATATAAGGTTAAAAAGTTTTTTTAAAGAGTTGTATTTGTCATCTAACCCTTCTTCTAAAAATAGTGAATCGAAGATACGAGTAAAAAAGCAGCTTTTATTTGTCTGCTATTTTCTTTGTGGGATTCGTAACAAGTTTGTGAATAATGCAAAAAGAGACTTGGCAATTTATATTGATTCAGTTGGTGCATCTAATTCTTTAATAGATACTCTCGCCGACTTGGGTGTAACTACGACATCTCGCACGGTTGATCGGCATAAAACAGCCATATCTGAAGAACATGCTAATAATGTCGATTCTACACTTGCCGAATATTTAGAAAATGCGATGGTATTAAATATCGACGATTATCACAACATTCATGGGATAAAAATGCCAACTACGACTATTACATCAACCGCTGTGCATCTGGCGACGATTTTAATGAATCCAATTACAACACAACAAGCCATTTCAAGAATAAATATACATAACCCTAGATTAGTCGATGCTGAATTAATAAAAACAAATATTGAGAATAAGTTTATGAATCTTTACAGCCTTTCACATAATCAGCGTTGGGGATTTAGAGTAGTTGACGATGATACACGATTGGAAGAGTTAACTGTACATAGTTACGATGTTAGACTAAAAGAAAAACGAAGTTCCCGTTCAATGAAGGAGACTATTCTTGTAAATTTACAAAAAAATGATCTTCACTCTATAGATGCGTATCTTCAAGCTGTTAATGCAGTCGTGAACGTTCCATCTATGCAACAGTATATTCAGAAAGGGTACTTAATCCCCGTTGTCGCTGATTGGCCTGGACAGATTCATCTTCGTACTGCAATATCGTGTTATTTATTTAATCGTAATTTACCAAATATTAACGACTCAATATTATCTTTTCTTCCTATTATAGGTCCTCTTCATATTTTGCTCAATAGTCGAGAATTAATATTTCTTAAATATCAGCCTTTTTTTTCAGCCATGTATAGCTATATATTTGGAGAACGGAAAGTACTTCCACAAAACCCCAAGCCATGGCGTATCAATCTTCTTTTAGAGATTTCACGTAGTGCTTGGCAAGAGGTTTCTACGGCTGTCGAGTCAAAATTTGGATCTTTGTGTAAAGATGCCGAATATCTTACACTTAAAGACCTTCTCGATAATACGATTCCACTTGTTCTTGATATTTATACAGTACTCTTCCGATCTGGGGATTTCGAAGCATATTTAGAATCTTGCTTTCGTGTTTGGACAATTTTTCTTAAATTTAGTCGCAGAAACTATACTAAAGCACCACTAATGTTTCTTTCTGACATATTTTACTGGGAATTAAATCAACATCCAATTCTAGGAACTATAAAAGCCGAACTTCCAAAATTCTCAGATTCAACTGTCGAAATATTTCACAGTTTTTTGCGTAGAGGTACCCAGAAACACACAGATGCGGATCAGCTTATTAAATACGGGCATTATATTAATCTGCTACGTTTGGATAGCAGTGGGTTTAGAGAAAATTTCACGCATACATCTTCTTGGGTGAAATATGAGTATTCTGCACGGGATATAACACAATTGACAAAAAAAAGCGACTGTTTTCTTTTACAATGTTTTCAGATATTTATACGCGCGTGTTTCATCATAACTTACTAATTTCACTTCCATTACAGACATATCCATCATCTTCTAAGAGAAAACGTGAAGAAAATTTTGGAACTTTTTCTCTAACTGCGATGAATATGCCAGAAGCACAACTTTGGCATCTTCCCTTGGGTTTTAGTACTTCATGTTAGCCCGATCCACTTCTTTACTGTGATGCGTCTAACTGTCTTTTTTTGTCATCTATTAATACAGGTCCTATTGAAGTTCTATCCTGTGGTCATACGTATCATAAGTTCTGCTACAACAATAATGGATCTAAATGCTTGCATTGTCTTGCATTTTTACAAAACGGTATCGATGAGCATGTTCAATCCTTACAAGAAAGTTTGCTAAACCCCGATAAAAAAAAGAATAAAAAAAAGAAAACACAAGCTAAAGAATCGGAAGAAAATAATCCTTGCGACTACGATGATGAAATCGAGCCAATAAATTATAGAACATCTTCATTGGAGAAAGCATTACGGGAATTTCAATCGCAATAAATTATAGAATTTTTTTTTGTATTAAATAATTTTATTTATTAAATAAAAAATAAATTATTGAATTAAAATATTAAGTATATATAAAATATCATTGGAAAAAGCATTACGTGAATTTCAATCGCAATAAATTATAGAATTTTTTTTTTGTTTTAAATAGTTTTATTTATTAAATAAAAATAAATTATTTATTTTTAATATTATAAAATATTGTGTAAATGCGAGTTCGACTTAATAATTACAATAATTACAATAATGAACTGAATGTTGTAACCTAATAATAATAAATCTATCAATAAACCCAACCCGACATGTTAAACATTCCAACTGGTCGATCTACGCTTACAAGAAAGCTTGAATGAATATAAAGAACTAATTCTAAAATCTAATATGAAAATATAAGAAGTATTAAAACTCATAACGTAATAAAATAAACGGCTAAAGAAGACTCTTTATTAAAACTTTGTCTTGAACGTCTTTTTCAGTTGACCATTTCCAGAATTTAGTACTTACATATAACTTGTATAGTAACTTATAGTAACGAATAGTGAAATATTCTTTTCTAAGTGAAGTTCTCCAGGTTACTGATTATTTTTGATTATTTTTACATAGTGAATACTGACACTCTTCTGAAGGTATTGATAGCATTTCTCGAGGTTTTTTGTTAGTGAAACGTTAACTTCTTAAAAAGTACTTTAAAGTGTATAAATAAGTTACCCGGGCAATTGATTTACGCCAGCCAATCATATGAATGTCTTCCTATGGCCCTAGTACTGTAGTAATGAAATCGAAATCACGGGTTCAAATAATGCAACGTCACGATTGATCAACAACCACTAATTTAATAAAAGATACCTATGCTGTTCGCGAAGAAATTAGTCTTCTCAAACAGGCAAAAAATGTTTAATGATTAAAAATGGAAGAAGAAAAATTTAACGCAAGAGAATCTCAACCAACATTTACTTCTACAGCAGCTACGCAGCCGACTGCCCACGATGTTGTTATGGAAGAGGCTACTAGCGAAAAAGATAATAAGACGATAACGGACTCCGCAGTTGCCGTGAATGAGGTGAATGAGGTAAATGATCAGAGAATAGTTGAAGAATTTCAGTACCTTTTAGAGAAGAGTCAACAGCTATTCGCAGGCTTGAGGTAAGAAAGGTTTTGGCAAAAGAAGTTTTTTTATTATATTTTGAGTGAAATCTCAGATAAGTACAGGGATCTTCCGCCAACTGGTGGTCGCCAGTGGCAACCATATTTTCAACGAACTTTTGAAGTTTATACAAAGGTATATAATGACTTGAATATATTCTATTTTATTTCATTTTATCCTTTTATTTTTATTTTACGCGTATTTACGGATGTTCCGACAACATTCCAGTTATGGAAGTTCCAGCAACAGAATAGGTGACAATTTCTATTTCCTCAATAAAAGTCTATTTTTTATTTAATCCCTAATTTGCATACAATAACTCATTTAATATGTTCAACCTTAGATTTGTGCTAGAAAATAAAAATAATTATGGTCTTAAACGATGGGAAGTTGGCGAAATTGCATCGAAGATTGGTCAACTTTATTATCATTACTAGTATGTTTTCGTGTCCAATCTCTTTTTTAAATTATAATAATAAAAACTTAAGCTCGAAATTTCTGTAGCTTGCGTACGAGTGAAACGAATTATCTTCACGAATCGTATATATTCTATGAAGCTATTCGAGAACGCTCCTATTTCAAAGACGTTCTTGACGTTAAAAAGTTTGTTGAAGATTAATAATAATGCTATTTATTTTAACTTTGATTTATTGGCACTTATAATTTAATTTATTTTATTTTATTTTTAGTCCTGCATTAATGATCAAAAAGTTAAGATATTACGCCCGATTTATTGTTGTATGTCTGTTGTTGAACAAGAGGGATATCGTGCAAAGGTTATTAGATGAATTAAATAGTCTCGTGGACGACTATATAAGAATGTTTAAACCAGTTGATTCAGCGGAATGGAGTCAAGTCCTCACAGAAATTGATGCATTTTTGGAGGTATTGGTTTATAAACTCCTTGAATAAAACTAAATGACATTGTTATTCATGTCAAATTGGTTACTTAGGCAGAAAAGAAGCTTACGCCTCGTTCCCCTGAAGGACAATTCTTACCCATCGCGCGTCGTCTTCAAATAGAAAGAAGTCCTAGACTTGAAAAAGATGGTTCACCTAGGCTGAAACTTCAAGAAGCAATTCTAGTGGGAAATTATCAGAACCAAACAAAGTTTTCAGAACTCACTCTTGACATGTATCATATATTACAATCTCTCGGTATTACATCAAGATTATTCTTATGTTTCTTGCTTTTTTATGTATCACAATGTTTAAACATATGTCCTCACATTGTTTTAGAACGCGAACCAGCACCTCCAAAAAGTACACAGCCCAAAACACCAGGCGTTGAGAATTCTGTGGGTAATGAAAGGGTATTGGGCAAAGATGATGCATCGACTGATGAACAATCAAACATGAATACTCCGGTAGATAAATCCGCATCAAGAAGAATAAATCCTCATAAGTATCTGTTGCATAGACCGACGTTTAGTCAATTGATGGTTTATATTTCTACAGCATTCAAGGTACAATTCCTATTTTGGATACACTGTACTTTCTTACATTATTTGTTAATTATCGAGGCTAATCACGGCTAATATTATTCAGGAAATTAATGAAAATTCCGCCTTATTACTATATCTTTCGGCAGACGGTACTAAACGCGTAAATACTAATAGTGAACATAATTTATCTAATGGTTCGAGAAATAATATGATTCTTTATGCTTAGGTGATTTTTTTTGTCACTATGCATTAAGAAGTTGAATAATTTGTTAAATGCAGGATATATGGGTGGAGTTGCGACAAGTTCTCGCAAGCCTGCAGACAAAGCCGATGGATCTGATAATAGTGGATTAATTAATTGTTTGCATCCAAATGATTTGGTACCATTTACTCGGAAACCCTTGTGTATTATAGTTGATAGTAATAATAGCACAGCTTTTGCGGTACGGCTTATTTCTTATTCCCATCTTATCAATTTTACACGTTTATTACACGTATTCATGGCCTCTTTTAATTTTGGTTAATGGTTTACAAGAATTTTCCTAAGGTCTTCAATCAACCATTCCTTTGCCTCATGTCTCCTGTTGAGTATCCACCATCCATTCCTGGTACGATGCTTTAAATGTTTACTGTTGAATAGTTAATTTTAGGTTTCCTTTATTAATTTAATTTATTTCACTCAATAACTAGATACACCCAGGATAGGCAGTCTTTTCACACTATTTCTTCACGCACCTCTTCTTGGGTTTTCGTTTATCTCTAATATCGAATCTATAGATTCTGAAAACTGGAAAAGATGTGAGGAGCTTATAGCCGAAGCAGAAGCCATCATTATTGATCTATTAAATCTCTCTAACCTAGGTACAATATAAATTATTTTTCTTATCTATATATATATATTAACTAACGTTTCACACACCACCTTATAGATAAATCATTGAAACGATTTTTACAAGATGATTTCCTTCGACAATTTCTGGTACGATTCGTTTTATGCAGTGCACTTTTGAAAGGACACAACAGTTTTCAAGACGAAAAGGTAAATTCATTTAGAATTTATAGGATCGAATAAAAATTCCGAGAAATTCTATACTAAAGTACATGATGTCATTTTAGCATTTTCCTTCGTCATGTCCACCACTGCCTTATACTTTATTTGATTCACCCGATTTACTAGCCAAACTGAGTCAAATTACAGGAGAAGCTCAGGTTGAATCATTATATTCATTCCCTACATTAGTAGTTGAAGTAAATGAAAATGAAGAAAATTTATCTGCTGACGGACAATAATGTTGAATGGCTATCTGTTTTTCACGATTCATAAGAATAACAATGACGATGAAGACATTTCAGCTTAATGTAAGGTTTTGTAGCAGCTTTGTACCTAATTTAAAACCTTTTAAAAGTTTTCTTATAATATAAATAAGAGAGATTTTAATAGTTATTGGATTAGTAGATTGCGAAATTTTTAAATATCTTATTACATTTGCCGTGAAATTTTATGTGAAATAAATATATATGTGTATATATATACTGTATATTGTTTTTATATATTATGCTAATTTATAGATCAACCAAAATCATTAATGACACATGTCGCCCGGTAAACAAAAGTATCATCATACAGTATGTTATTACATTTGCTTGCATATTTACAGGGTGGTAAATAAATTGAATAAAACGCACATTTTGTAATACCCATCAAAGCTAGTATCCGTACTGTTTAATTTTGCTTCTGCATTTTATACTAAATATTAAGGAAAAGTAAGTTTAACAGATACTGCATTGTTAGTACCTCACTTTAATTCAAAAAACACTTTAGCAGCAGAAAAACAAATGTACAAGCTGGCTCAGAACAAATTTACTTATCTAAGTGCAAGCAAGATTCAGGAAACATATGATGTTTCAGCTGAAATGTTGTGATGATTGGCTGCTTCTGAAAAAGTGGCAATCATTAAAACACCTGGAGAAAACGATTTTATTCAATTACAGATGTACACAAAGCTTTTGAAAATGACCAAAGGATGCCAGAATCTACACAAAAGGCCAAGATCTGTTATGCAAGAGTCAGTTCAAAGCACTAGCAAGGTGATCTTGAATGACAGATCATGGATCTCTAACATAATTACTTAGGATATAAAATTATTAGTGATATTAGTTTAGGACTTAATTGAAAATGCAGGGGGTTTTTTACTCTTTTGAAATGAATACATTTTGATGTTGAAAAGTGGTAGTTATCCAAAAAGACCAATTGTGTTACTTTGGATCTGAGTGGATCTTTGAAAAAAATAGAACATGGCTTGTGGTATTTGGTTTAGATATTTGTGCCAACAATAACAAAACTGGAGAACTTGTGAAAGACTTACTTTTAATCATTATAGTGTTTGTGACATAACATAATGGATTATGCTTTGCTGCCAATCACAAAAGAAGAAAAGAGATCATTCAAGCAATTCAAAAGTTTCAAAAAAGAAGTAATAAAACCTCCAGAGGTAAGGTATGATATATTACCTTTTTTTTCAATTAGAAGAAACAAATAAAACTCAGATAATAGATAAAAACAGCTTAATAGACATACAATTAATGCCTTATCATAGTAAAAAGAAGGACTTATAGGCTCAATTAGTGATTTAAACCATATAGGTTTAGTTGGTTGGCTTAGCCAGCTGACTAAATCATTGGCTAAGCGGCTGGCTAATGGCTAACTATTGGTTTGCATTCAGAATATTTCAGGATATTTGGTTCATATTTTATGTTTATTTATTTTTTTTTTTTTTGAAATACAAGTCACTTTCATTATAGTGAAGTGATCCATTCTATTAATAAAAATTTTTAAAAAATTTATTATAATAAGAGTTTTATTAGTAAATTCACTTTATCAAGAAAATTTTATATAAACTGGCTTTGAGCCTAACTTTACTATATCAAGATTTTAATTAGTTTTTACTATATCAAAAATTCACTATAACAAGAATGATTTGTATTTTTATAATAGTTTTTAGCCATATTAGCCAGCCAATCACATTACATCAGCTGGCTTAGCTGCAGCTTTTTTAAACAGCTTAAATCACAAGGCTCAATGTCTTAATGCTATTAATAGGATATGTAATACAGCTAAAAAATCTTATATAACAAATAATATACAATTTGCCAAAGCTTGTTGCTATCAAATCATGTGATAAAACATTTAATTTTGATTGGTCAGTTATGCCAAAAATAAGCTATTTCAGAAAATAAACTACTCTTCTTTTGGCCAAAAAACTCAAAAATATTTTTGATTTGAAAAAATAAGCAACTTCATAATCAACAAAAGTTGCTACATATTAAAGTCCAAAATTTATTAAACAAATTGATTAAAGTAGTATTAAAGTTACTTAAGTAAACTTATTTAGAAGATCAAAATATGCATACTCTAAATTTATAACAAAATTAAAAAACTTTTTATTAATTGGATTTAATTTTTATATTCAATAAAGAGATTGAAATTTTATTAACAAAATACAAGGTAGATACGCCTAATTTGGCATAGTGCCTAATTTGGTGTGCTAGCAATATCTTATGAAATATTAATCAAAATTATGTGATTTTGGTACCATTTGATTTGTCTTATCAAGAAGAATTGAATAGTACCAAAATCATATGATTCTGACTAATATAACCTACTTGTATATAATTTTTGGAAATTAGTATAAAATCATAGATAAATTTTGATAGACTAGTCCATTTTTGATGATTTTACTACCAAAATGACTGCCTTGAAGAGATGATTCCAATAAGCCCAAAATTGTTAAAATCCAATTACGGGATCACAAGATCATTAAGATTTTTGTATTATTTTGAATAAAAATTAATTAGTTTAACTAATCTAATTTTTATCAAAATAATAAGAAATTCTTTAATGATCTTGTGATCCTATAATTAGATTTAATGATTTTGAGCTTGTTGGAATCGTTTCTTCAAAACAGTTAGTTTGGCAGTAAAATCATCAAAAATAAACTAGTTTGTCAAAGGTTATTGACAATGTTATATTAATTTCAAATTTTGGTTATTTTGATTAAATGATAATATCTTGTAAACTATTAATCATAATTGCATAATTTTAGTACTTTCTGACTTATCTTATCATGATGAATCAAATGGTACCAAAATCATATAATTTGGATCAATGGTTTACAAAACATCATTAGAGATCTTTAGTGTACTAAATTAGGCACTGCACCAATATTTTAAAATAATTGTTAAAATATGATATCTCAAGATTGAGTAACTGGATTTAGGTGATTTTGATGTCATTTGATTCATCTCGATGTGACGAATCAAATGGTACCAAAATCATTTGATTCTGATTAATATGTCATGTAGTATTCATCATAGAACTTAGGGGTACCAAATTAGGCATATCTATCTTATTTATTGAACAAGTCAAATAATAAAAAGTACACCTATTGATTAAACTTTTAGAATATATGTAATTTACTATAGTCTTCCAAACAAGTTTACTTATGTGCTAATAATCGATTTACATAGTAGCATTTAGACTTTACTATGTAACAACTATTGGTAATTAACTAAAAATCAATTATATTAAATAAGCTATCTTTAGATTTTTTTGTGTTAAAATTATCCAAAAAGGTAGCTTATTTCAGAAACATAGTACTTGCAACTTTGAAATATTTCAGAACTTTGATTTAATTTTTTTTTGAATTTTAATTTTTTATACTAAAATATAATAAATGGCATGTTTATAGACCATTTAAGTTTTGGGCATGCCAATGGCATATTTATAGACCATTTAAGTTTTGGGCATGCCAATGGCATGCTACCATAGGCATGCCATAGTAACATACTAGTGATCTCTATACTATACACCCTAGCTATAAACTTTTAAAATAAATTTAAGAATTTTTACAAATTATTATTAGTTTTGATTTCCTGATATGATTGATCAATCAATTGATCTAATATTTTAGAATTTTTTTAAACCAAAACTTAAATAAATTTTAGAAATACCTATGATATTCCAGATGAAGCAATAAATGACTTACTTAAAGAATATGTTCAATTTTGCTATGAAATATAAAAACTTTAAAATAAAGTTCTGTTTTAAAAAAAATCCACAATTAATTGCAATACTTTCTAAATATTGAAGTAATTTTTGTAGTAAATTCTCATTTTTTTTTCATGAAATGAACTTAGCAGAATCTCTTTCAAAACAACTTGAATATAATAGTTGTTTTGTTATAAGTTGTTATGGTGAATTTTATCTTTGTATATCTGAGCCACTTAAAATATAGGCTGAGAACTGAAATTCTTTATTTTTAGAAAATTAAGAAAAGATTTAAATTAATTTTTTATTTTTTATTTTTTAGATTATTTATATATATTACCTACTATTAAAAAAAAGGTGAATTGGAAGTGATTGTACTAGATCCAGATGTACATACTTTTATAACTAGTTATGATCCAAGTGGAATAGCTATTGAGTAAAAAAAAAAATATCAATCAGATTTATTGACTTTGTTATATATATAAAAGGCTCCAAAGTAAACAAGATATGATTTATAGAAAAGAAAACAAATGTAAACATTACTGTTATAGATTTATAGATTTATATTTTTTATAATTTGACTGATTATTTTAATTATAGACTATAGTGTATTATGTTGCATAGTCACAAGAAGATTCACTACCTAATTCATAAATATTATTGTAAATTGACAAATGGCTTTGCAAAAATTATCATATAATAATATTACTAGAATTTCATACTCAAAGAATAATCAGATATGGGCAACAATGTATTGGTTCCAGACAGCACAAGCCAAGTATACATGGTCACATTTTCATTTTCGGCAACATCTGGCCCATAAAGTATATAAGTATCTATAGTGTTAAATAATTATTTATACAGAAGAATATACAAATAATACTTGTGGATTCTGTAGTTATGTCTATTACAAGCTAGATGGATTTAAAGTATTTTGTTGTCCTGAATGTAAAACAGAACTTGATAAGGATATTAATGGTGCTTACAATATTCTTCTTTGCTACCTTACTAAAAAAGATTCAATTTAAGCTGCTACTTCCTTACAGTACTTGTGTTATCTAATTTAGACTTTATTAATAATACAGTAATAGGGTATTTTATTAAGAATAATAGGTTCTAATATAGGCATAGGTTTTTCATATTACGTTGAAGTGCGGGTATACTATATAAATCAAAACTATATGTGGTATCATAGAAAATTTTATATATAAAATTTGGTTGCATTTTTTTAAATGGACAGGTGGCTCTTTTTTTTTCTCTCAAAAAGTTCAATACAAATAGATTCATCTTCCTTATAAGGGGGCATCCATAAATAACGTTATGTACCCCCTCATAGTAGCGCTGGACCCCCCCTCTACTATATAAAAAAATTTTTCAAAATTCTGTATGTTTATATATAAAATTTTACAAAAACTTGAATATATTATGATCCAGTGGTCCAATTTGGATGATTTTGGTACCATTCGATTCGTCTCTATGAGAAGAATCCAATGATACCAAAATCATTTCATTTGGATTACTGGATCACGTTTTATTAACGAAATACTATTGATTTTATAGTAATTTTATAAGAAAACATAATAACCAATAGTATTTCGTTAATAAAACGTGACTCAGTGGTCCAAATCAAATGAAATTGGTACCATTCGAATCCTCTCCTCGAGACGATTCGAATGGTACCAAAATCATCCAATCTAGACCACTGGATCAAGTTTTAGACAAATTTTAATAAAAAAATTGCATTATGTTGGGGGGGACCTCCCTCCCACATAGTGAAAAAGCATTATATTTTGGGTGACCCCCCCCTCAAACATAACATTATTTATGGATGCCCCCTAACTACAAAATTACAGAATTTTTTTTTATATTATATATAGTAAATTTTTTTTTATTGTTAAGTATATCTTTACTTGAGTTACCCAAATAAAAATATACTGAATTTAAAATATTTTTCAATAAAAAAATTCTACCATATGTAATATAAAAAAAACTTCAGTAACTTTGTAATCATAAGGAAAATGAATCTATTCATATTGAACTTTTTGAGAGAAAAAAAAAAGAGCCACCTGTGTATCTAAAAAAATATAACCAAATTTTTTATACTATATATAAAAATGCATCGATTATTTGTTCAGAACACATTACTTAAAACATGTATATGCTACCCTATCTTTGAATACTATATAGTGTATACATTTATTATTTCAATTACTGAATTAACATAAAGAATTGCTTGAAAATTTTTTTAATTGACAATTCACAACAGTAGAAGATATATTAATACAAGAATCGTAATTTCTATAGTTTTATAAAAATTTTTAAATTTAAATTGCTTGTCAGAAAACCGAAGTATATATGAATTAATTAACAATGAAAATTATTTATTATTGTATATATATATATTGAATAATAATATATAATAAATTTTTTGTATATATTTAATTTAGGCATATATGGGTAGGACCCTGAAGAACTCTGATACAACTCAGATTTGAGTTTGTATAATCTTAGCAGTATTTTAGCTAAATAGATGTATAAAATAGAGCAAAATTTGAAAATTTACTATATAAAAATGCAACGTTTAATGAATTTCTATGCAAAATTTACTTTTTTAGAATCATCTGAGTTGTATCAGAGTTCTTCGGGGTCCTATATGGGTTAGATATTGATACTAATATATATCACAATATTATAAAACATAATATAGTAATAAATCTCAAAATATATATACAAAAGTAAACACGATTATAAATATAAAATCAACCATCAGGCCTATCTTTATTCTTACAGAAAAAATAATTATAAATTATTTGCAATCCATATTTGTACTATCTTCTTTTTGCCTTTCTGATATAGATATCAATGCATGATATAGCAGAAACAAATTCGTAATTAATATAATATAAAGTAAAAAGGTTTCTATAAATTTAGTTACAGTTTTTATACTTGATAAGGGGGCATCCATAAATAACGTTATGTACCTCCTCATAGTAGTGCTTGACCCCCTCTACTACAGTCGGAGTTATAAGTATCCCCACCCAGCTAATTTTCTGGTAACCAAGTGTAATGCTTCAAAATTTTCCGATCATGTAGTACAATATAAATACTGATCATACATACTTTTTTTAGGTCCATTGATAATCTACATTGCAAATTGGATGATCGACGAATTTTTGGCAGTTCAACGAATGTCTCTTCCCATACATAAACGATATGAGCTCGTTTTTTTACATACTCACCGTAAGGGCCCGAAACTTGGACTTGCTGCAGCTGCAAAAGAGGTCGGCTGCGATAAAAAAACGGCACAATATTGGTATAAGAGGTGGACTGTGACCAAGGACTTGAATGATCAACCAAAGTCTGGCCGCAAACGAATCACCACCAAAAAGCAAGATCAAAGAATAATCGAGCTTGCACAAAAAAATGAGAATTTAACCGCCATGCAAATTTGTGAAGATATGAAGAAGCGCCATGTAGAAGTCAGTACGTCCACCGTTCGTCGTCGTATTCGTGAATCGGGTGCCAAATATGCTGCACAACTTTCAAAGCCCCTGCTAACCGATAAGCATATTAAAAAAAGGCTAGCGTGGGCTAAAATGCATAGGAACCATGACTGGAGTAATGTGGTTTTTTCGGATGAAAGTACGTTCCATCTGAAACACCGACCAAGAAAAGTGTGGCAGTTCCCTGGTAAGCGCAGTGTCTTTCGATCAGTGAAGCATCCCGCGAAGGTCCATGTATGGGGCTGTTTTTCGGCTTCTGGGTTTGGTGAGTTGTTTCTTTTTCGGAGAAACCTGAATAGGAAATATATGGTTACTGTGTATGAGAAGGGCCTTCTGTCTTCTGTTGATAAAATTTTTGGCGAGGGTTCAGTAGAATAGGTGCTCCAAGAAGATAACAATCCGAAACACCGTTCGAAAATTGCGAAAAATTGGAAGGAAGAAAGTGGTATTAAGGTGCTCCCGTGGCCTTCGATGTCACCAGACCTGAATCCAATAGAAAATGTCTGGGGAATTATGAAAATTAAGCTTGCGAAAAAAAAATCCAGACAATGAAGGGTTTAAAGGTTTGATCGTAAAAGAATGGAATCAATTGCCAGACAGTCTGGCGGCAAAATTAGTGACGGACATGAACGATCGTGTAGAAGCTGTAATAGATAATAATGGTGATTATGTATTGCATTGATGATCACAATTGGTCATATATTTTTCAATAAAAAAAAATTTTTTTACTTATCTGTCTGCTGCGCCAAGTTAGCCGGGTGGTGATACTTATGATTCCAACTGTATATAAAAAAAAATTCAAAATCTGTAAGTTTATATATAAAATTTCACAAAAACTTGAATATATTGTGACACAATGATCCGATTTGAATAATTTAGATTCCATTCGATTCGTTTAAGTGAGACGAATCCAATAATACCAAAATCATTTCATTTGGATCACTGGATCAATAGTTATTTACAAAAAACTATTGATTTTATAGTCATTTTATAGAAATCATAATAACCAATAGTATTTGGCCAATGACTTTTGATCTAGTGATCCAAATGAAATGAAATGGGTACTATTCGACTCCTCTCACTAAGACAAATTGAATGGTACCAAAATAATCAAATTTGGACTACTGGATCAGTTTTTAGACGATTTTTTCTAAAAAAATTGTATTATATTTTTTTGACCCCCCTACTTAAGAGAAAAAATGTTATATTTTGTCAGACCCCCTTCCCCCTCTTGTATAATGTTATTTATGGATGCCCCCTAATTGTACTGGAATTTCAGTCGATTGTATATGAAAATATTTATGGATATCAGCTTTATCTCTAACAAGAACATTCAAATACAATATATTTCTTGCTTTTTGTACCCCAACTATTTCAAATTGCTCTTTGTCTATTTAAGGACTTTGTAAACCAATATACACTATCATTAGTAGGGTTCCAAACCGGTTTGAAAATCTCTATCCGTGACCCGTCGGGTCAACCGTTTTTTTCAACCGGTTACCCGAAACTAAAACTGGTTACCCGATTAAAGTGTGTTACCTAGTTATAATCAGATGATCGGATACCCGATTATCTACAGATAAGAACATCCCAAATATCACATACTAACCAAACAATCAACATCATTAATTTTAAGCTTTCTTACCTTTTTGTTTGCACAACAGCTGAGACTTGGTTAACATAGTGGTAGTTAATTACTTATAACTTCGAACGGTGAACTTCAAGTTTATCTAATAATCTACCGCGTCTAATATAAATAATCTCTGAAAAAAAGTATTGTAAAAAACGCATAAAAAATCTTTAATTGTATAACAATTTACAAAATTGGGGCACTTGGGACGTTCTTATCCCGAATATTAAATATATCTGATATCCGTTAATAAACAGGTGACCTGTTTATTAATAGGTGACCCGTTTATTAACGGGTGACCCATATATTATTTTAAACCGGTTTGTCAAAAACATGACCCGGTTGATAAATTTTTCGGGTCGGGTAATCAGGTACACAGTTTTCCGGGTCAGAGGTTGGTACCCTAATCATTAGTCTTTTTCAAAATTTTATTTCATCACTCACCTTTTTCTTTTGGCTAAAGTATACAGTCATCCCCCTCTATAATCACACCTTCGGGATACAAAAAACTGTGATTATAAAGAGGTGTGATTAAAATAAAGGTTACCTCTATATAGTCACAATTATATTACAATATAAAAAGTGACTATATAGGGGTTTTTATTAAAAATCAAGAAATTCTTATTACCATATTTTTGCTTGATTTATACCCGGGTACATAAGTGTACAGTATATTTATACAGTAATCTGCAAAAATAAGTCAAAAATTTTTTAACGTTATAATTTAAAAATTTATGCTGCACAAATATTTCACTGATCAATCAAAATTTTAAGATCACATAATATAAAGTTTGTATATCAAAATTTACTATGGTAAGTATGACGTAAATTGTTGAGTTACAATCTTTACATGTGATTTTACAATTTGGTTGACCGGTGAATTTAATTAATTTAGTTTATTAGTTTATTGGACGGTTCTTATATAACAACCCTTGCAAATTCGACAAGCTATTTTCACTGATCTATATGTTAAATCATATTTTCATATAGATCTGTGAAATTCAAAAAATTAGAATTTTTTTGAAATTCTAAGTCAAAAAAAATTTAGGGTCGGGACATTTAAATTGTGCAATAATTTTAAAATTCTTGAATTTAGGGCCAGAAAACTAATTTGAGCAATAAAAATTCTTGAATTCAGGGCCAGAAAACTTAAAATTTGGCAAGAATTTTTTAAAATTCTTGAATTCACAGAGTCAGAAAATCTAAATCGTAAAAAAAATTTTAAAATTCTTGAATTTGAAGCTGGGAAACTTAAGTTAAGAAAAAACTTTAAAAAATTCTTGAATTTGGGACCAGAAAACTTAAGAATTTTGAATTAAGGGCCGTAAAACTTAAATCGGGCGAGAATTTTTTAAAATTCTTAAAATTCAGAGTTAGGAACTTAAAATTGCATGCTTAATATCACAAAGCTTTTAATTACTCATAATTAATATAAGATGTTTTTTTTTTTTCGTTTTATAACCGAGACCAGGCTCTTTATTCTTTATTAGTTAATATTATTAATACATGCAGGGAAGATAATATATAGTTTTTAACTAAGGGAATGAAAAAACTCGGGCTTCACTATTGCCTCCCGCTACTTTAGATCTTTATCTGTGGCCTAAAGTTAGCTATTAGGTTATTTCACAACAACCAACAGACTTCGAAATAAAAATTTTAACATAAAACCCTAACCAACAATGGCCCAGGTCCCATTATGTTAAACGAAAAAAAAAAGTAGTCTAAGTGACCCGACTACTAAACCTAAAATACTCGGGAACTTTCTAAAGTGTTTTTCCTAAGACCTCAACCGACAGTCCACATGATTTGTTTCCAAGCCACTCGTGACGATTAAATCCAACTTCATGGATGCCTTCCCGATTTGGACGGAGTAAACAATGCTGATCTTTTGGAGGGAGTACGGCAAAATGCCCACTTTTCTGAAAATTCTTCGAAAAAAAAAAAATCGACGGCACTAGTTCTTCACTTGTAATAGAAAAAAGAGTGTTGTCCTTCCCGTATAAGTCCAATACCCGACAGGGAACCAACCAGAGTCTTCTTAGTTTGGTAAGTGATAAACTCTGAGCTTGTTGGCAGGTAGTCTATGAACTTTACCTCTAAACGACAAGTGCCGGTGGTGTGGTGAGTGATAAACTCTGGGACTACTAGCAAGATACTCAATTAACTGTATCCCTAAATAATAGCTGCCAACTGCATGTGTCTTCCAGTTTTCCTTCTGTTTTTTTCGTAACTTCACTTCAGAATTTTAGTGATTTTGTTGGTACAAGTGATCGGTGGATAGAGTTGCAGAAGATCTTTTATTAATAAGATGTTTTTTTTGTATACAAATAATAAAAAAAAATGCATTACATTTTCACATCTCAAATTTAAGATTCAACGTGATTGTTAATGGCTTGTCAGTTGGCGGTAGCAATATAATATTATGTGAGATCAAATTAAGAACTTGTCGAGTTGATTTTAGTGATCTTATTTTTCCATTTAAGCATCGTACTGCTTTTGAAAAATTATATCGATCCCAACTACGTATTCCACCTAGAATTGCTATACTTTCTTTCAAGTAACGAGCTAGAGCTGCATAACAATAATGTAAAGACTCGACCTTAAAGAGAGTTCCATCTTTTCTTTTAAGCCAAACAATAAATAGACTGAGATAAGTGTCAAGTTCCTTTTTGTTATTAATTCTTTTCTATTTTTTTTGTAATGTTACGCTCTTTTCTGTGTCGTTCTACATGCTGAAGCCACTTTTTAGTGTTCTTGTCATTATTAGTAACCCGGGATAAATCTGTGAAGCATTGGACTTCATCTTGCAAATTGTCGCTCATTTTTTTTTTTTGTAAATGTATAAAAAAAAGGCAATAAAAAAATGAACGGATGAGAAAATTAGTTAGAAAAGAAATATAACGAAAAGGGCAATAAAAAAATGAACAGTGAAGAGAAAGAGTTGAAAAGGAATATGATGACAAAAAAAAATACTTACGTTATATTATATTGATAATTCTAATGATTAAAGAATTGATTTATTATTTAAAGAGCATTGCACGGGTTGTTATGTCAGACCCAAGCAGTAATATAATTATTACATGGGTATGTAGTGAATAACCGAGTTACACACTGGTTCATATTTTGATTCTGTGGCAGAAGGCCACAGGATCAGAATATGAACCAGTGTGTAACTCGGTTATTCACTACATACCCATTATTTTTTGTGTGCTTTTATAGAGGGTAATTTTATATAAGCATGATATAATCGGTTGACAAAAAAATGTGATAGTGACTATAAGGCGATTGTGCCTATATAGAGGTATAATTAATATAAAAAAGATTAGTAAAAATAAAATTGTGATTATATAGAGTTTGTGACTATAGAGGGGGATGACTATAATTATAAATATTCTAAATATAAGTTCAAAGAAAACTCTAAATATTTTACAATATCCAGTTGTTTTCTCTGCCCTTCACCTTTTCTATTAGAACTAGCAATACTTTGCCATTTTGAAGTGCTAATGAATGAGAACAATCTAAAAGAGAGATTTTTTAATATTGCCCGAATTGACAATAAAATGATGATCGATTGGTAGGTTCCTTCATTTAACGATTTTGTAAGTTCAGAATTGAAGGACAGGTTAATCCAAATCTCTTTCAAAAAAGTAAAAAGTTCTCTTACAACATTTAGGTATCTGTGCCAATTTGATTAAATCTGCAAGACACTAGTAACACCCTTAAAAAGTAATTTTTCAGGGCTTATCTTGAACAATGATTGATATAAACTAGCGAGTATTTTCTCACGATATCATGAATCTATATACATACGTACCCAGTGTTGGGTATAGTCCTAAGTCCAGTTTTAAAAACTGGACTGGACTGGACTGTTCCACTGGAACTAGGTCCAGTTCCAGTTTCAGTCCAGTTTTTATATGATTTGTCTAAAAAATTTTTATTGGCCGTAGGCTTTATATAATTTGTACATACATATACGCTAATTGCTAAATAGCAATTCAAAATTTAATAGTTTAGCTTTACAAAAGCCTTCTATTTTTATCTTATTCCAGAGAAATTACTGCCAGAAACTTGTACTACTAGTACCTGTTAGAAACTTAACTTTTATGAATCCACAAATCTATTAACAAAACTACAAATTTTATTTATATTTTTATATAACTTACTACATATTAATAGTATCATGGGAATATATATAAAATATTAAGATTAAAGATGTCTTGAGATTGTGTACAAGCACTAAGATTAATTAATTAATAATCCGGCTGTCAAATGGAGAGTGATCCTATAGGCAAAATGTGGAGTTTTTCTGTCTAAAATTTTTTTCTTACTAAGTTAACGATACAAGGCCACTAATTAAAAGTTGTAGAGCTCGTCAAGATGCATCTAACAATAGTTAGATCATCCAAATTGGCTCAGTGGATAGTGAGATATCGGTGAAAAATGATTGGCTGACTATATAAAAATCCATGACAGAAATCACATATGAAAATCACATAGGTGAAATATGGCGTGCTTCCATCTAAAACATTTTTTCTTACTAAGCTAACGATACATGTCCACTAATTGAAAGTTGTAGAGCTCATCAAAACGCATTTAACAGTGGTTAGATCATCCAAATCGGCTTAGTGGATAGCGAAATATTGTCAAAAAAATGATTGGCCGACTATATAAAATCTCTATATAAACAAGCATTGTTTACAGAGATTTGGCCAATCGTTTTTCGACGATATCTCATCATTCACTAGGCCGATTTGGATGATCTAACCACCGTTAGATGCGTCTCGACGAGCTCTACAACTTTCAATTAGAGGGCATATAACGTTAGCTTAGTAAGAAAAAATGTTTTAGATGGAAGCACGCCACATTTCGCCTATAGTAATTTTCATATGTGATTTCCGTCACAGATTTTTATATAGTCAGCCAATCGTTTTTCAATGATATCTCGCCATCCACTAGGCAGATTTGGATGATCTAACCGCTGTTAGATGCGTCTCGATGAGCTATACAACTTTCAATTAGTGGATATGTATCGTTAACTTAGTAAGAAAAAACTTTTAGATGGAAGCACGCCACATTTCGCCTATTCTCTAGTTGACAGGCGTTCAATTAAGTAATCCTTGTAGTGATTTTACTAAAGATTCATAATGTAAAATATGATAATGAATTTAGTTAACTAGCAAACTACTTTTAGTATCAATTAATTGGAATTTTTTTTATTATTATATATTTGATTATTACTATTGATTTGAAGCTACGGTAATACTAAAAAAAAAGGCATCACGGTGCTGCGCCAACTTGATACCTTTTTTTTTTAACCATAGCTTCAAATCTGTTGTATAATAATAATAAACTAAAAATAAATTTATTTGAAATTTAAATTATTTTAATAAATCAATAAAAGCTTCGAATAAATTATTTCTAAATTTACGTCTCCAAACAAACTCATAAAGATGCTTTTCTAACAAATATTTAGAACAATTTCTTGATGATATATTTAATTTTACATCATTTCATAGTCCTTCTATGGTATTAGTATGTACTCCAGTTCCTCGTTGAATTCTATTTTTTAAATAATTTACTCTGCAGTGAATCATGTTTAATTGATCTAAATGACTGTAACCCTTCCAGTGATCAGTATGAACTATTGATTTTGGTTTTACGTGTTGTTTTATTATTCTTCTCAAAGTTGGTGCTTCTTTATCTTCTGTTAAAACAAAATAAGATTTTTTTTCTTTAGTTCTTTCAACTCCTCCAACAACCCAATAATCTTGATGTTTTTTAAATTTTGATTCATCAATTTCACAAATAATATTTTTTCCTCCAATAATAAAATCTTCTGGTACTAACTTTGAAATTGCTAAATCTCTAAATAAATTTACAAATTTTATAATTGTAACTGATGAAAAGGTTGTCATCATGCTAATTGAAGTATAATTTAATTTACATAGCCAAAAATATCCAATTAACAAAATATCACAACATTTAATATTACTATTTGCAAAAATAGTATTTTTGAAAACTGATTCTATTTTGTTGCATTCTCGATTTTTGCATTTATAATAATTAATATATCGAGTTACTGCTAAGTTGCAAATTTCACAGTTTTGCTTATTTTTTAATATTTCTTTTTCTATTAAAAAATTGATGCATATTTCTTCATCAAAAAAAATATTACGTAAAGATTTTAATGACATTTTTAAAAAATTAAAAATAAATAAGTAAATATCAAGCTTATTTATTATATTTTACACAAACAAATGTATGGTCAATTTGTGAAAAAATAAAAATTAATACAGAAAATACCACTAATAAATTAATAAATAGGATTTCTGTTATACGCACTTTTCTAAAATCAATAAAATGCAAATACAAAATTACAAAAATTGGTCTAATAAATTTGGTATAGATTATATGAGTATATCTATTGCTCAATAAATTAAACCTTTGCATAAATTCAAAAATCTTGTTTATGATTGGATTATTAAAATTAAAATTGTCAAATAAATTAACAATATAGTTTTCAATGAATTTGTTGAATTCCTCGAAATTTGCAGCTTTGTAAAAGTTTCGTTCATCTTCTATTTCTTGGATTACAATTTTGTATGCATTATTCGATTTTGTTAGCTCTTCAATTGTTTTGGTTAATTGATTTAATTCATTCATTAATTCTTCGACTCTTGCTTCTAATGCAATATTTGCTTGGTTCAAATCATTTTTGTCCTGCAATAATGCAAGATTGCGCTGAGTAACATCTTGCATTTCATTTAATAAATTTTTATATTTTTGACTTAGAATTTCGCCACCTGTTAATTCAGCCATTTTTAGTTTTAAAAAATAATTTGTTTTGTTAGTGTTTATTATATATAAAATATTATTTAAGCTAGCCTGCCGGCTAGCTAATGGCCTGCGGTGCTTTTTTTCTTTGGCAGCCCTGCGGGCTGGTTTTAAGTTCCTAACTTCACATTTTCCTAAGGAGCCCGGGGTATGAATCATAAAACTAATGTGTGTTTGAAACCATTGATATGGAATACCCGTATCGATGATGTTATCGTTGATATGGCTGCGGCTCCCAGCCTCGTCCCATATCGCTGTCTTCAAACATGCAAACTAAACTAATTATTTTAAATACAATCACTTTGAATTCAAAAAATGTACCTGAAAAAAGTAATTATATTTTATAAAATTTATTAATTAAATATTTTATCATATAAAATATTCCTGTATTGTTAATTTACGAACAGGAAAATTAAATTCTTTTACAGTTTTCTTTTTAGAACCTAAATAGGCAAGTTTATCTATCCGCTTGTTCATTTTCGTAAATACCGGTATGAGCTTGATCTGAAAACTACAAATAATATAATTGACAAAGCATATAAAAATGTAAAATTAATCATAAAATAATTGTTTTGCAAATATATTACAAAATAATGTAAAAAATAGTATATATATCAAAATTATACATAAAATAAAAATATTTTAGTAAAAAATGAAAGCAAATACTGTTAAATGTCTGAAGCTAAAAATTTTTAATTAGGGCTAAAAAAACAGATGAATTAGATAATTTGATGATCATCAAATCTAAAATAAGTGAATATAATTAATTTGTAATTATAATTAAAGTACTGTAAAAATAGTGTATATATATATATTATACGTAAAATAGAAAATTTTTTAGTAAAAATGAAAACTAGAACTGAACGAACACGTTGTACAGTATGCCGTAATAGACATTCAACTTGTGAACTATCAAATGAAAAACCTAATACTTGTCAATATTTTTTTAAAAAAAATTTACTATGTATATTCTACAAACCTAAAATGGTTGAACATGAAGTTGTTCGATTAAATCAACTTGTAAATGACAAAGATCGAGAAATTAAATTTCTTAAAAAACAATTAATAGCATATAGATTATTGAAACAACAAGTTGAACAACTTTTTACAATTATTGAATTTGATAAAGAATAATATTTTTATTTATAAATGTAAAAATAAATATACAACTAAAAAAATAAACTATAATCTTTTAAACATTCGTTTAAATCCAGAATAATTATTATTGTACTTGTTTTCTCTAGCAAATTGTTCGTAAAATTCTTCATCTGCAATATCTAATTCCACATCTTCAGTATAATCAAAATCATCATCAGATTTAATAACTTGTTGTTTGTTTAAGTCTTTTTGATAGTTTTGTTGAATTTGAAATTGTTGCTGATCAATTTCAAATTGAATATCTTTATCGATATCAAATTGTTCTTGTTGGCTAAGTTTGAATTGATTTTTATATTTTGGCTTTTTGCCTTTAGTTTTGTTTTTTCTTTTTTGTTCTTTAGTATTTTCAGAATCATCTGTATCATACCCACTTATCGAACTATACTCAGATTCAGTATCAGAATTTTTAAATTGATTATTTTCAAAATTTAGCTTTTGTTTTTTGTTTGTATTTTCTTGAATTTGATATTCATCTTCATGTTTTCGTTTTGAGCTTTCAATTTGAGGATTATATTCATCAAAATTATGTTGTTTTGAATGTTTTATATTTTTTGTTTTTTTATCTTTACTTGATGAAACAATAATTCGTTTACCAGGATCAGATTTAGGAATATTAGTTATGATTCAATCAGTAATATCATCAATATTCTCAATAGTAGAATATTTGTTTATTTCATTTTCCCAAGACTGTCTCCAATAATAATATCCTGTTACAGTATCTTGAAATATTGTTCCTTCAATTCCTAGATCTATGGTAACTTTTTCTGCCTGTTCTAAAGTTGTTTCTTTATTAAATTCAATATCAAAAATCCTATTATTGAAATCTTGTTTATTTCCTTTCTCAAAAATACGTATAATATCTCCTTTTCTAATTCTTGAATCAATAGAATCTCCTTCAAATTTTATTATAAATCTAACTCTTCTAATAAATGCTCTAATATCAATTTAAGAATTACGTTCTCTTAAATTTTTATAAAGGTTCTCAATAGGTCCATTAGCAGTTATACAAATATACATCGCAACAATCTTTGTTTTTCCATATTTCACATCCATTAGACAATGATTTTCATCAGTTAGTCGTAAAAAATTTGTCCAACTAATATTTGATCCGTAAAAATCATCTAATAGAATTGCTGTATCTCGATTATAATCAAATTCATCATTATTGTAATTTTCAAATTGTTTGATATCATCTTTTTGGTATATTCCAGGAAATAATTCTTTACAAAGATTACTCTTTCCTGTGCCTGTATCACTATAAATATAGATTATACAAGGCTCCCAAAATCGATTAACTTCTTTTAATGGATTAATTGTTTGTTTTTTGGTAGCTTTTGCAATATCCCGTAAACCTTGAGTTGTTCTTGCCCAATTTTTACAGTTATATGCATATTTAGCAATTACTTTATCAATATCTTTCTCATTCATTACGTCTTTAACTGCCATTTCATAGTAAATTTCTTCTTCATTATTAGATTCTTGTTTTTTTTTTTATTTTCAAATTTATTTTCATCAAAAATAAATTCAAAAGGACCAGCAATATCAGAATCTTCACTTATACATGCAAAAGTTCTTTCACAAGTTTCATTACATTTTTTGCATATTTTTGAAAGATCAAATAAATCACATTTACACTTTTGATGATTAGGATTTTTGCACCTGTTATATTCTTTTCCAGTATATGCTAAACAATCTTCATCTGTTCCATTTGCAAAATCAATATGAATATTAGCTTCAAAAATTTCTTTGATTCCAGATCCCTTTTGTGCAATTGAATCATAACTTCCAAGACGTAATTGTCCTTTCCGTACTCTAGCAAAACCTTGTACATGATGTTTACCAGGCTCTTTGGAATTATAATTCAATTCAAATTGAAATTTCAAAATAGAGAATGGACACGATTTGTCATTAAAAAGGTTTGTAATATGTGAATATATAGTATCAAGTTTTTCATATAAAGTGAAATTAAATTTCCTAAAGTGAGTTTCAGAAGTTATTTTAGTCATTTTTTAAATTACATAATAAAATTCTACTAGGTAATTAAAATTACTTAGTAGAATTAAGGAAACTTCATCAAAATTTGGGACATTTTTGCAAATATTCATCCGAATGAGCTGAAATTTCATATACAAACTCTTGAAGTTCATCACTATTAACTTTACTATGCTCATATTGTATGTTTTATTTGGCGAATATGCTTTATTAGATATAAACATACAAGAAAAAGAGAATTTTACACAAGATACAAATGAAAAAGTTCAATAACTCTACCAATATCGTTTCAAATACCATGAGATTTCACAGGAAAAATTTTGTGACCATATTCTAATGGCCTGTAGAATTTGAACGTACATTATTATGTAGCTTTAAAAAATCTAGCCTGTGATGGTGATTTTTCCGTCTTCATCAAAATTGAAAATTTTAGAAAATCCCGAATCTGGAAATAAAATGAAAAATCGTTGTTAATCGATGAATATTTGACCAAATGGGCTAAAATTTTTAAGGTAAACTCTCGAATACCTATTCTATCAGGTTACTTACATGGTTCTTTGAGGTTTCATTTTGAGAAAGTGCCTCCGGAATCAGTAGAAGTTTAGGGGAAAACATGTGACAACGTATACGTTTGAATTTACAAAAATGTTGATATCTCCATGAGTTTTCAACATTTTTTCATGAAATTTGAGATTCAGATGCTCTGAGATATGCTCTACAAGGCTTGTTACAAATTTTTTTTTAGTTAGCATAATAAAATTTCTCGCAAATCATTGCCAAATAGTGGGTTATTTTTAATAAAAAACTTGAAATTTTTCCTAATTTGTAAATAAATGAAAAAATTCAATAACTTCATCAATATCGTTCCAAATACCATGAGATTTCACAGGAAAAATTTTATGACCATACTCTAATGGTTTGTAGAATTTGAACGTACATTATTATGTAGCTTTAAAAAATCTAGCCTGTGATGGCGATTTTTCCGTCTTCATCAAAATTGAAAATTTTAGAAAATCCCGAATCTGGAAATAAAATGAAAAATCGTTGTTAATCGATGAATATTTGACCAAATAGGCTGAAATTTTTATGGTAAACTCTCGAATACCTATTCTATCAGCTTACATAATTTTTTGAGGTTTCATTTTGAGAAATTGCCTCCGGAATCAGTAGAAGTTTAGGGGAAAACTTGTGAAAACGTATGCGTTTGAATTTACAAAAACGTTGATATCTCCATGAGTTTTCAACATTTTTTCATGAAATTTGAGATTCAGATGCTCTGAGATATGCTCCACAAGACTTCTTACAAAATTTTTTTTAGTTAGCATAGTAAAATTTCTTGCAAATCATTGCCTAACAGTGGGTTATTTTGAAAACGTATCTAATGAAAAACAAGACGTAAAGATAGGCTTTTTAAATAATTGTTGTAAATAAAACTAATATATTGTCAAATAAATATTAGTAGATAAAAAAAACCTGTAAAAATATATAGTCAAAAATAATTTTAAAGAATAATTATTTTTTATAAGAACAGTTCTGTTCTTGGGTTCATGAGGGTGACTCAAAGAGGAAATCCATGTCTTTTTATAATTTTTTACTTGATCTACGGAATGTTCTAGCACATTTATGGGGAGCGTCAGTTCATTTGACATTTGAGTAAGATTTGAGTGAGTCGACTCAACAAATTTACTATTAAAAACATAGTGGTGAGTCGTGAGTCACTATTACATATCTTTTTAGTCTATTTTTACTATGGTCTAATTAATCAGTAAATTGACTCGACTCAATGACGCAGGGGGGCTATAGTATTGCACAGTGTGGTCGGATTCTGTGTTGCCGGGAATTTCTAAATTAGGGGTAATTTCGAATAATTCTTATGGAAGAATTCCCATGTTTGTTTTCCATTAGTTGTACCTTAGGTAAGCGGAGTTTGAGATATGTTATTTTATTTGTGGAACTTTTGTGAATTTCAAATTCAAATGTTGTATTCCGGAATTTATGTAATATTGTATTATCTTGGAATAATTCCGCTATTGTTGGATTTTCTCTGAATTTTTGGGCTATTATTTTTCTTTCCGCTTTGTTAAATATAGATAAGTATTTGAATCCTTTGTATAATTTTTCTATTGTTTGAATTTTATGTTCGATTCTTTTAAGAGGTCTAATTGATTCTTGAATCTTTTTCTTATATTTGATTAAGGTCTGGATTTCATATGATGATAACTTTCCAAAGTTTAGTGCTAGTACCGGGAATTGTTTGTCCAGGATTTCAGGTATTTCTTCCTCTGATATTTCTAAGTCTATATCGTTTAGAAAGTTGAAGGTTTCTTGAGTTCGTTGTGGTTGTTTTTCCATTTTTATCTTTATTTCTTCTAATTTTTGTATATTTATGGGTAATTCCAGTACGTCTTGTT
>QKWP01001295.1:41373-52230 GCA_003550325.1 Gigaspora rosea | reverse complement strand
GTTTCGATTATTTTATCAACTATTTCTCCTTTTATATTTTGGATAGAAATTTCTTTTATTCTTTCTTCAAGTATTCCTTGATTTACTGATATTGATATAAGAGCTGTTTTATAATATTTTTTTAGTCTTGGTGTCTCAAGTATTGTTAGTTCTTTTACTATTTCTGATTTATAATTCTCGAGTAGTAGTATTATTTTCTTTATATAATAGGTTCTTGTTCTCCTATCGGGCATTAAAGATATCAGTTGGTAACCCCAATCTTTTATTGCTGATTTGGTCGTAAGCGTAATATACAGTATATTGTCCAAATGCTGTTTGAAGTAATATTCCTATTGCTTCAGTGATTATAGGTGTTCCAATGATTTCTAAGTTGTTAGTTCTTGGGTTTCTTCTAGTAGTTGAGGTTTCTAATATTAGTTGAGTATGGTGTTGTAATAAATAATCTTGAGTTGCTTGAGTCAATCCTGTATTTTGAAATATTATCTGTATAATCTGATCGTTTTCTTGGATATTTCGTGCTCTTTCTAATGCTAATAATGCTCTATTTAAATATGCTTTTTCTGTTTCTGATAATTGTGATTTTTGAGTTCTTTTCGTGGGTTGTCGTGACATTCAATATCTAGTTCCTCTGAATTCCCTTTTAGTTTTCCTAAATTTCTTATTCAATTTTTATTAGTTTGTAGTTATATTTATTTTCCTTTTCGTAAGTTCCTTTAAGTAATTGGTCGATTGTTGGTCTGATATATTCGTGAGAGCGTAGTAAGCCTGTGCTTTTCGGATAAAACCAATACTCTGTTAAGTTGCTTTCTTTAATATAAAATTCTACAAGTTTTCTAATTTGTGAAAGGTATTTTCTTTGTATTATTATTTCTGGTTTGTTACCGTTTATTGTTTTGTAAATTGCTATTGCTCTTTTAAATAGAAATGTATATTCATTATTTTTATAAGCTTCTTCTATTGTGAGTTGTCCTTGTAAGGTCTGGATTTGGATTTTTATTTGGTCGAGGAGTCCTTGTAGTTTTATGTTTAGTTCTTCTTTTGATAGTATTTGTTCGACTATGTTATTCTCTTGGTTGGAGTCTTGGAGATCAATATAGTCTTTTGTAATGCTTCTTAGAAATTTCTTTTGTTCGTGTATTTCTGGGTTCATTCAATAATATTTATATTCTTCTGATAGTAATTGTTTTACTGTTGGTATTTTGTCAAAGTAGTATTGAGAGTCTGTATAATTATACGGTCTGAAGTCAAAGAGGTTTGCTGTTGGTATTTGTTTTCTGATTATAAAGCTAATTGAGGATCTGTATTCTTTTTGGATGTATTGTCTTTCGTATTCTTCTACTGGTTCTTCTTCTTGGAGAATGTTAATAAACCTATAGAATGATTCTAATTCTAGAAAATAAAAATGGTATCTTTTATTCTTGAAACAGTTATATATCGTAAGCTTTTCGTTGTTTTCAAGGTAATATTGGACAGCTATTCTTGTTATTTCTTCCTGTATGGCTTCGTATAATAGTTTTATTCTTTTTAAAAGTCTCTTAGCTGTATATAAGTTTTTAGATTCGATTCCTATTTCGCTTATTTCTTCTCTGTCGTATATATCTTTTCCTTTGACTTTATATTTTTCTTTATAGTCTAATTCTTCACAAAGGTAAATGTATTCTTGAGTAAGTTCTTCAATATATTTTCTTTCTTCAGGTATCTCAGGGTTCATGTACTTAGTGGTTCAGTATTTGGTTTAGGGTATGGTCCTTTTTCTTTGGTTGAGGTCCTCGTGGTTTATAGAATTTAGTATTTTGACAAGAGATTCCTTTCCACTTGCAGCGGTCACAAGTATTTTCTTGTTTTGAATAATTGCAGCGTATATGTTCGTTTCTACAATTGTCACAAGATTTGGTATTTCTTTTATTATTTCTTGGAGTGTTTTTGTTTTTCATGTGTATGCTTTAAGCATGTAGGTTCATGGTTCAGTTCTTAGTCCTTTTATAATTTTTCCGTTCAATATGGTTTAATAAGTTCAAGGTTCTTTATTGTTCTAGTTCATTTAGTTCATTGATAAATAATGTAAATATTTATATTTTTAATAATGCTAAATATGGATATATTGAATATTTAATATTTGCAAGTGTTAATAAATATTTGTATCAATTGTTCAGAATCTATTGTTGTATTTGGTTTTGTGGCTTCTGAATTGTTTTGCACGTTTCATCTCATCAGTTTCATCTTCTGATAGATCTTCAAGGTTTACGTGTTCTTGAGTGTCTTTCAATTTTCTTTTTAATTTCTGGTTTTCATTTTGGAGTTCTAGGGTCGACTGTTCCAAAATTGTAATCCTTCTGGCAAGGGCCTTGTTTTCTTGTGTGAGTTTGAATTGTTGTTCTGCCATTAGTCCAAATATAGCGTATAGTTCTTCAATCTTTCGATTAGTATTGTATTCTGGTGAGGTTGATCTTGATCGTGGGATTTCTTCGATTTCTTCTTCAAAATCTATTTGATCTTGTTCTTCAGTTTGCTTTCTGTATGATTCATTATTTTTTCGGGCTTCATTACAACACATTTCTTCTAGGTTTTCTTGTTTTGATTTTTTAATGGATCTTTCCTTAGATTCTTCTTCTATGAGAAGGTTAATAGCTTTTGCATTGACTTCTTTTTGGCAGTCCTCACAATATCCTATGGCATTCTTTTCTTTGGGCATTAAACATTCTTTACTGAGGGATATATTTCCTTGTTCTTTTAGAACTTCTTCAGCATTTTTCATTTCTTCTCGTATTTCTGTGTTTGACATGGGTCTGGTTCTGACAGCTTGATTCATGGATAAGAGTCTTGCTTCGCGTAATTCAGGATCTTCATCTTCATCTATTAATTCTTCATATTCTTCTGTTGTTAGTTCTTCATTATAATGGTCCTGTCCATATATTCTGGTGAAGTAATTGATTCTAATAGGTCTGGTGTCTTCATCAATTTCAGGGTCATTAAATGTATCATTATTGTACTCTTCATTCATTAATTTGAAATCTACATCTTCATGATGCCACTTATTCATATTATCTTTGTGGTGTATCATGTATTTGATAATTCTTTTAATTTGCGATTCATTAATATGATATGATACATTTGTATCTTTTCGAGTGTGGTTCCTTATTTTGTTGTCAAGTTGCTGGTTTGTTAATTTTTCTATGGCAAGATTCATGTTATTAAAGATTATCTGAGCGAATTTATGTTCTTTATTACAGAAATGCATTCCATCATAGCTTTCCATTTTTCTGGTGATATTAGGTTTTTCACAGAGTCGGCAAATAGTTTTCTTGCCTTGTCCTAATCCTGTAAAGTATTTTTTACTTCTAGGGTCCTTAAAATCTAATGCTTCATGCATTTCAGAATAGCATCCTTTACAATAGAGAGTTTCTTCAATGTAGATTACTTGTAATGAATACGGGTCCGTGAATAATCCTTTGATGTAATAAAGGTCTTCTTTGGCAGTTGGTCTATTGCATTCTTTCCTACAACAGTGATGTTTTTCACATTGTTCATTATATGAATCGGTCCATTTGACATGTTCTTCTCTTCTTTGGATTATTCTTTCAGGATTGCATTTGCAAAAGAAGTTTGCATTTTCTTTCAAGAGTCTAGAGGTCCTACATTGATAGTTTTCATGTCTAGTAGTTTTGCAGTAAGTACAATATTTAGAAGAGTTGACGCGGTCGTGTTGGTACTACTATTATTGATGTTGATCAGTTGATCATTTCTATTTCTTGCTTCAAGACAGTCACGTGCTTGATGTCCTCTTTCGTGACATTTATAACATTCATTCTCTGGGCAATATCGATTAGTATGTCCAGGTTGTTTGCAGATGTTACAAGTATATTTTCCTAAGTTTTTTTGTTTTTCTTTGATTTCAAAAAAGGTTTCTTTCTCTTTTCCTTTGTTTGGTAGTCCACTATTGAGTCCTAACTCGTTTCTAATTTCTTGAGTCATTTTCTCTTTCCAGTCTTGGATGTGTTGAATCTCTTCAAGGACTGATTCAATTATATTATAAGTATATTGATGTCTTTTAGGATTTTAGACATAAAGGTCACACTTCTTGCAATAATAATTTCCAGTTCCTTGAGGGTTCATTTTGATTCAGGGTTCGGTTTGTAGTTCTTGTTATTTTTAGGGTTTCTTTAGTTTTTCCTGTAAGTTCAGTTTATCCTTTAAGTTGGTTCAGCGGAGTGCACTTTTATAACTTCTGATTTTCCTTTTTGTTTATTGTTGATTTATAATAAAGGTTACTCGGTATCATATTCTTCAATAAGTTCAATGATATCTTCATATTTGTTTTGTAAACATTCAATATACGCGTTCCATAGGCGTTGTTTATTTTGTCTACGCCAAATTTGTTCAAGTAAATATTTTGGTAAGTCATCTTTATTCCGATTCCTTTTTGGTATCGCGTCTTTTAACACGCGCCATGTTGCTTCAATATTATTGGTGTGGTAGATTTTTAATTCGTTTGAGGTTTCATTGTAATCAATCATTGTCATTCCTTGGCTGTGATTTATTTGGTGGTGCCGTATCCCTAGGCGTGAGTAAATCTGATTATAACTTTTAAACATGTCTGAATAGATTATCGAACCAGGGTGTACATATTTCTGAATTAAGTCTAGTAGAGTATCAGCTGTTCGGTCCTTACAAATTTGTGCGAATATTTGTTTTTCTTTAGTCCTTTCAATTCCCCCAAATACCCATAGTTGTTCTGTTTTGTTCTGACGATTTTTGTAAAATAAAGATTCGTCTATTTCTACAATGATATCTGGTCCTCCTATTTTTGTTTCACTAATTTTTATCTCCTGAGTGGTAATAGTTCTAAAGATTTGTGTCCATCTTGTGATGTTGGCGGGTGTAATATTGGTATAAATATTGAGTTGTTTACGCGTTGCTTTACTTAACCAAAAATAGCTTAATTCTATTATTTGGTTACATTTCAATTTAGCCTTTGAAAATATTGTTCCATTGAAGATTGATATTCTTTTTCGGCATTCTCTTTTTCCGCAATTAAATGTATATTCTTTGTCATCAAAATTCATATTTGGGTTGTTACAGTAAATACAAGTCATGGTCCTTGGTAGTACTGATAGATCTTGTAAATATTCCAAGCATCTTGATTCGTTTTCAATTATTTCTTTCACTTGGTACAAGGGTGGTATTGGTGTTATTAGGCTCGCCATTTTAGAGATCAAATGATACTTGTTTATTATTAAATGTTTTGTTGATTTTGGATCCAGATGGTGGTTCTTTTATAGGTTTCATTTCTTTAATGATTTCTGCTTTTGGTTTAATTAATTCTTGGTTCTCGATTGGTCCCATATGTCTGCTAAGCCAATCCGATACATTATTTGTTGATCCTTTGATATATTGTATTTCCTTGATGTTGTAATTTCCATCTATTTCTAACTTCCAAGATTCCATGGTTTGATTTCTTGGCATTTTTCCTGCTTTAGCAACTCCTGTATTATCTGTTCGTATAATGATTGGTTTATTCCCAATGTAATGTCTCCAGTTCTTTAAATAGAAGTATATCGCGTAAAGTTCTTTTTGTGTGGATCCCCATAATCTTTGACTTTGTGTAAGGGAGTGTGATCCAAATTCTATTACTTCTTCTTCTGATTTAGTAATTTCTTTATCTTCTTTAGTTCCGTTTTCACGCGCTTCTTTGGTTTTGTAATGTGCCAATTCAGGATTAATTTGTTTCAGTACCGCGCCTATTCCATTATCTGAGGCGTCTGTTTCTAAGATTAATTGATATCCTTTCTTTGGATAGGTTAAGGCTATTGCATTATATACTTTGTCTTTGAGTTCTTCGAATGCTTTTTGACATTCATCAGTCCAAATAAACTTCTTATTCTTTTTTAATAGATCGTATATTGGTGCAGCTATTATAGCAAAGTTCTTAATAAATCTTCTAAAGTAGTTCATGAATCCTGTAAATTTTCTAATTCCAGGAACATCTGTAGGTGGTTTAAGCTTCTTGACTTCTTTAATTTTAACTTGATTCGGTGATATTTTCCCATATGAAACTTTGTGATTTAAGATCATTATTTCTTCTTTAATAAATTCACACTTTTCTGCTTTGAGTGTCATTGCCCCCTTTTTTATGCGTTCAAACACCGTTTGAATATGTTTAATATGGTCTTTAATAGTGTCTGATGCAATTGTTAAATCATCCATATACACATATACAAATGGATAGTCTCTAAACAATTCATACATATATCGCATCATATATGCAGGTGCCGTTTTAATTCCCATAGGGCATTTATTAAACTCGTATTTTCCTTTGCCAGGAAAAAATACAGCAGTTTTATGTTGATCAGTTTTTCTAAGAGGAAACTGATAAAAAGCACTTTTAAAATCACAGGTTGAAAAAATTTTATGGCTTGCGAGCTTTTGTAGCAAGACATTAATATTAGGTATTTCATAGGGATCGTCCTTTAGGTATTTGTTGAGGTTTGAGTAATCTACTGCGGCTCTATAGCTTCCGTCAGGTTTTGGTACTATTACTAAGGGTGACATCCAGGTTGATTTGGATGGTTCAATATGTCCGCTTTCTCTAAGTTCTTTGTATAATTTGTCTGCTTGTTCTATTTGATCTTCAGAATATTGTCTGATTTTGTTAGCTTTTACCTTAAAAGGTATATCTTTTTCAGGTGTTGTAAGATCTAATGTTATTTCTTCAAACATTTCCTTGTTAAAGGATGTTCCTTTTTCTATTTTTCTTCTGAATATTTGGATGTACTTTTCAAATATTGGTTTCATTACATGTTTATAATTTTCATGAGTGTTATTTATTAAGATTTTTAGTCTTTCTTCTTCTGGAATTTCTTTTTTGTCGATTTCCATTTCATATTTATGGAAATTGAATATTTCTTTTACAATTTTTATATTTCCAATGTGTTGTTTTTCATGTATTTTCTTTGCTTTATTTGTATAGTTGATTGCCCATATCTGGCGATCATTAACTATTCCAGGTTGTATACATATTCCTTCTTTGGCAATATGTATTGGTGTCGTTACTAAATAGTTTCCTTTTTTGTTTGTTTTTATTGGTGTCCAAGTATATGGTTTTAATATACATTCCTTTTTTGTTTTTAATGGTGTTCCTGTTCCTAATGTTGGTATTATATATCTTCTAACCTCATTGGGTATGTGTCCTAATTCTTCGTGTATGTTTATTTTAGTTCTTTTCTTCATTTTTATTGGTTCATTTTTAACTTCTTTAATTTCTATATTAAATAGTTCATTATTATCATTGTGATGACTAAAACTGTCATTGCTACTATAATATCCAAAAGTGTTTTGGTAATCATCTTTTGGTATTGCCGGTGTGCTTGGTCTTCCTGATGTAGGTCTCATAAATGGTGATTGTGAGCCTTCATCTATTCCAATTTCTAGTCCTTCTTGATTATATGGTTGTTCTTTATATTGTTCATTTATTTTATTTAATTCTTCTTGTCGTTTTTGTTCTTTTTGTACTTGCATTTGTTCATATTCTTCTCTAAGTTTTTGATCATCTCTTTCTTTAGCTTGTTGCCAGGTTTCCTTATTTCTGTTTTTATTTGTTCTCCTTTCAGTGGATATTTTTCTTCTTCTAACGAAGTCTGAGTTGTTTTGTTCACTTTCTATGTTTTCCATTGCTTGTTTCTTTATTACGTTTTCTTTTAGGTTATTATCACTTTTCTTTCTTTTTCCGAAAACATAATTATATCCTTTTGAAAATATATTGCTGGTTTCTTGAATTTCTTGTTCACTTCCTTGATCTTGTTGGTTATTATTGTGTATGTTATTATCATCCTCTTCTATTTCTATATCTCCTTGCTTGTGAAGGTTTCCACTATTGTCTATTTCATATGTTTCTTCGTAGTCAGTAGGTACTATGGCTGGTTGATTATTTAGGTGTATGCTGGGTATACTACTAGTACTGGCCATACTACTAATACTTGATTTCTTTGAATGTGAGTGTCTTGTTACTTCATCATTTATCATTAAGGGTTTTAATGAGTCCTTTTTATCCGGTTTATTAATATTTGGTCCGAGATTTGCTTCTTTAAATCTTTGATAATCTGGTCCTAGGCCTGTCTGTTTTCCTTCACTTTTACTAAGGTTTTTCATAAATTTATCATGTTCTCTTTGGATATTTTTATCCTCTAGGTCACTTTCGTTATCTGAATCTGAGTCTACTGTTTTCTTTATTTCCTCTTCCCTTTGTTTTCTTTCTTTAGTTATTTCTTTTAATTCTTCATCCTCTTTTCTTAGTACTTTGAAAAAGTCTTCATTTGTTTCTATCTTTATAGGTGTTTTCTGTGTTTTTGGGCTTTTCAGGCTTTCTCTCATAAATTCATTATATTTTATTTCTGCTTGGTTTCTAATATCTGCATCTGGGTTTGTTACTGATGTATGGAGTAACTGGTGTTGTATAGCCTGTTTTTCAAATTCTTGCATCTTTTTGTATTTTTCTAATGTTATATTTAATTGTTTTTCTACATCTTTTTGGTATTCTATCTCTTTTCTTCTTATTTCTCTTTTGACAGATTCTTGTGTTATTTCATTCTGTCTATCAGTCCATTGGATTGCATTCCAAAGTTTTTCTCGTTCAGTTCCAGGATAGTTTCTTACTTCTTCTGGTAATGTAGGTATTTCTTGTATCATTTTCCAATTTTTATGTACATCTTTTCCATCCATTCTTGTTAATTTTAGATATTTTGTTTCTATGTCTGCTATATCTTCCATCAGTCTTTCTAGGTCTGTTACAAGTTCTTTTGAATCATTCTCTTCTTGTATTCTTTTGATTTCTTCTAAATCATTATTCGTTTTATTCCATATATTTGAGAATGATGGTGATGTAGGTGATTTATTTTTCTTTTTGGATGTGGATGGTTTAATTTGTGGTGAATATTTGTTCCTAACTTCATTAATTTTATGAGTTATTTGTCCTATTTTATCATTATGAATGTTTTTTCTTGCTTCATCTTCTTGTTGATTTTGATATCTTTCTTTTCTTTCTAAGCTTAGGTTTTTCATTGAATTCATTAAATAGTCCATTGGGTCTATTGGATTTTCTTGGTAGTTATTTATAACTTCCATTGGAAGGTCACTGTATTGTATGCCTTTTCTTGGGTCCCATTCATTTAATTTCTTTATCCTGTCTGACAGTTCTTTTTCTAGTTCCCTATCTGATGATAGTATATCTATAGCGTAATATCTCAGCGTTTGTACTTCTTTTATTTGTTTTTGTTTATCTCAGTCTTTCTTTCTGGGTGTTTCTAGTATTGTAGCTCCTTTACATTGTTGTACCATGGTTTTGAATATTTCTTGGGGTAATAATCCCATTAGCAGGTGTTCATGGATATCATGTCCACTTCCAAAGATTGTTTCTTTAATTTCGTATGTATGGCCGTTTTTGTCTCTAATTCTTCTAGCGCGAACCATATTGTTTATGTGGCAAAGTTGGATATCTTTTCCATACTTGTCTAATACTTTTTTATAGTCTTCTGTTGTTCTACCTGCTCCTGCTACAAAATAATGTTGTGTATCAAAACACAACTTGACTCTATCTATCATTTTTCTATTTGCAAGGTTTTTGTTATACCGATTTTCTTTGTGAACCTTGGATCTAATTTCTATTAGTTCTTCTATTGTAGCACCATAGCATTTGTTTGCTGCTGAGTTTTCTAATAGTATTGTGACGCCAGTATCTTTTGTTTGTTTTAATATTTCTTGCAGGTTCTGTATTACGTCACTTTTGTTATTATTCCGAGCCGTTCCAATATGAAGTACATAGTTCCTGGCTCTAATTCTATGTGCTCTTTGCACTTCTTCTATTATTCTAGTTATTCTCCAGTTTAAGTTACCTTGCTTATTATATGTATTACCCGATAAGTTGAGTCCCATTGTTGCGTGTATTACTAGCTTCAATTGAGACTGCTTATTGGCTTCAATAATTTTGATATTATTATCGATATCCGGTATGCCTCTTATCAATATTATTTGATTTTGTTCAAATTTGTCTTTAAAATCTCCTTTTGCAGGTATATACTGCACAAAGGTTTGTATAATATTGCTTACAGTTTGGATGACAGCTTCGACTATATCTTTCCATAGTCCATCACAAGTTATTCCGATTAGTTTCTTGCGACTTTGGTTCCTTTCACACTGTTTATAAAACAGTTGGAGTGCACTTGAATTAATATGTGATATTGTAAATAAGTCATATTTGATTCTCTTTTCATGTTCCTTGCAAGTTATCTCGCTTAGTTCTTTAGGTTCTCTAGGAATATCTTGTTGATTAGGCACTTTTAAAGTGGTAATATTGTGCCTATGCCTTGCTTTCTTTACTTTTGGAATTAGATTTAGGCGTTTGTTTGTTCTATTGTTATGCCTTGTTTTACTTCTTTGTTTTACTTTATTCTTTTCTTTTCTTGATTCTGTATTCTCATTTATATTAGGTTTCTTGGGTTCATTTGTTTTGTTTTTATTTAGTTGGGCGCCTTGTTTTACTTCACTTCCTTTGCTTTCGTCCGCGGGTTTTCGAAACTTCTTACTAGCCTTAGGAGAAAGGAAAGGTCATTGGTGAAACGTGGATACTCGAAACTTGCTGCTAGGTTTATCCTCAAAGTATACTTCGGATAGGTTTGGCAGTAGCCTCCGAGCATTGTCATAACTGTTTTTGGATTGCTTCAATTGGTAGTGTTGGTGTATGAGAACTCTTTGATTATGTATAGGTTCATTATTAATGAGAATAGTATGATTTTTTTGATCTTTTGATATTCCTATTTGTGATTGATGTTTATTACTGAGGAGGATATATTTTGATTCTGTGTTTAG
>QKWP01001295.1:12098-25240 GCA_003550325.1 Gigaspora rosea | reverse complement strand
GTGTTGGCATTTATTGGAATTGGAATATTTATCCAATTGGAATTGGAACATTTGGACTAGTCCAAAATATTCCAATAAAAATTTGGACCGGGGGATCGGGTCCATTAAAATTAGCCAATAGGATTTTTTATCACGTGAGAAAATTTTATTGGACAGAAATTAGTACGGTAATACCAGATATTATACTACGGTAATGTGAAATTTTGTATGACACCAAGACCTCTAATTTATTAGTCTACGAATTCGCCTTTTCTTTAACGTCAAAGATTTAAATTTCTTTGTTATAAAAAAAAAAATAAGCTAAGGTACATAGACGAATTGACCATGATAAAAATCGCCTTTTCTTCAACGTCAAGATCGTCAAGATTTAAATTTCTTTGTTATAAAAAAAAAAATAAGCTAAAGTACATCGTCAAGATTAAAATTGTTATAAAAAAAAAAATAAACTAAGGTACTGTACATAGATTTTTCTTTCTTTGTTCTTTCATTATTCTTCAATCCTCTACTAATTTTCTTTTCTGGCGGCTCACCATGAATTAGTCTCGAGAAATTCTAAAAATACATACCGGTAACAGAAGCATATTGTGATTAAGCGAGAAAGTAGTGTAGTAATTAAGAATGAATTGTAAGGATTGAGAATTATGCCACCGTTCTTTTACAGGACTTCAGCACTGGTTATTCAAATAATCTAGGTTAGTAATATTTTTTTACTCTTTTTTTTTTTTTACTGTATTTCGATTCCTGGTCTTTATTAACAATATTCTCTTTGACTTACCATAGAATTCTAAAGAGCCTTTGTCAAAGACGGCAAAATCATTGTCGGCATAGAAAAATATAAAACTTATTGCTGCTACATTCCGGACTGGAAGTATAATCTTCTTTATCTATTGAATTATTTTCCTTTAAAAAAGAAAGATTTAAGTTAACTGAAATGGTTTAATTAACCTAAAGAAGTAATCTGATTAGAAACTAAAGAAGATAGCGAAGAAGAAAAAAACTTTGAGCCAGTAGGTAAGGTTAAGCATTCGTGAACTGTTGGTTTCAATATTGGCTTAATCGTTCAATAGTTTCTAATTCTTTTATTTCACCTTGTTTTTTATAACCCTGAAACCAAAAGGATTTTAAACTATTTTAAATGACATTTAGATCCAGCTCAATTTACTTTATTAGAAGAAAAGGAAAAACAAGCAAATCAACAGCCTGGGTGAGTTAATGTTGATTTTCAAGCCAATACTTTTTTCGCCTCAAGGATTATGCATTACAAGAAGCAACGCTACCAAAAATTCGGTTATTGTACACGAAATATCTTAAGCCACTATAAATTTAAGCAAACAACGATTTTAAGATTTGAGGGGTTATTCAAATAATCTAGGTTAGTAAATATTTACTCTTTTTTTTTTTACTGTATTCCGATTCCTGGTCTTTATTAACGACATTCACCTTGACTTGGGTGAGTTAATTGTTGGTTTTCAAGCCAATACTTTTTTTGCTTAGGATTATGCATTACAAGAAGCAACGCTACCAAAAATTCGGTTATTGTACACGAAACATCTTAAGCCACCATATATTTAGGCAAACAACGATTTTAAGATTTGAGAGTTAGATTATTCACGGATAAATTGATATCAATAAGGAGGGGTTCGTTTATTATATAGGTTGTTCAATAGATTAATAAGTTGAATATTCATGATAATAGGTTAATGGTATTTCTATTTTATTAAAGTACGAAATGTATTAATAAACTATTATTTATTCTATTAATAGTCGATAATTTTTTTATTGTATTTATATATTAGAAGAATATTTATATTATTATTTATTATAAGTCAGTTTTGATACGTAACAATAATCGAAATTAATATCTTTTTTAAATGACCTGAATTTTGATAATAGGTAAATGATTACTTTTATTATTGTAATACATTTTTTTATGTGACCTATCTTAGCTAGCTTTTTATAGTAGATAAATGCTCCAATTCCACATGAATAACAATATTCCAAGGTTATATATTCTATTATTAAAGCCCGTATTAGAAGATTTTTGATAATATTTAAATTCTTTATGAAATATTATTCGTCATTTGCATCTATTTAAAAAAAAAATAAACTTGTAATATTATTTCATGTATAGATTTTACTGACAATAACCTTTATTTTGTCATAACAACTAATTTTTAAAATTATTCCTAATGGTACCACGCCAATCTTTTTACTGGTAATATAGTTTTATTAAAGCATACTCAAATAAGCGGATGCACCCAATGAGTCCTCAAATAAGTCTTGTAATAGCCATTTCGAATTATTATCATCTGCAGGATGGGTTTCTCCTATTCTTCTGAGTTCTAATTCCTCATCTTCGTAATTTTCGTCATCTTCGTCATCTTCAGTTTCTTGTTGAAATTCGTCTTCTAATAATGCAATCCACCGATTTACAAGAGCTTTCCAACCTGTTACTGACACAATATCTCCTTCTTTTTCATCTTCCTCTGTATCTTCATCATCCGAAACATTATAGAAGTTACAATCGTTTGAACTTTCTTTTTAAACTTCGGATAAACTATCTGAATTTTCTCTTGGTAATAGAGTAGTAGTATTCGTATTATGAAAATTTTCTCGTACTTTTAAAATTTCTTTAGATTTTCGATTTTGCAAAATTTCAGTTCGAAGTTGTGTCATTGCTACTACTTTTTTAAACTTGTATACAAAAAAATTAATACAAAAAATTTTTGAAATAACATGTATTAAAATTTATTTACTTCTAACCTACTACGTCTAGATGAATGCAGCCATCTCATACAAGAAAACATTCGTTCCACTGAAGCTGTTGTAATACCAATTGAGAATATTTGTGTTGCAATACGTGATATTTCTTTTTTTTCGTCATATAAAAACTGAAGTACGTCTCCTTGAAATTGTAAATATGTATTATTATCAAAAGGATATTTTCGGTCCATATACTCTTGTAATTCTAATAAAAGAATAGTAGGAGGTTCTAAAAACCAAGCTTGATAATAATATACCATCCAACGTCCTAAAGAAACCAAAGATAAGCCATTTAACTGTTTATTAAATTTTGTATCTCGATATTCGGGATGTAATATAAATGAAATTAACAAAAGGGGTTGTTCCCAGGATTTCCAACGAGGTTCAAGGTGGTTTAAAAGAAAATTATGGAGATCAGAATCTGTAAGACCCTTAATAATTCTTGTAATCCAGCCAAAGGTATTTAAAACTTCATATAACTGTGCTTTATCAGTTTGTAGTTTGTTAAGAGCAGAGCAATATGGTTCTAGAAGATTTTCAAGTTGTTTTAATAATTTCCACCAGTCTGGATTAGATATATTGGCAAGAATATCGTATGGAAAATTATATAATGCAGGATCACTTGATTCTTCAATTTTGTTTGCGAGACTCTAAATAAATTTTAAAAATTTTAATTACTTTATAGTTTTATTATTTTACGATATATATAATTAAACCTTTATAGCTTACTTTTAATGCAGCCTTAGATTTATTGATACTTGCGAAACAATAAAAGTGAGAGCTCCATCTTGTATCATTTGGTGCAATAAAAGTAACATACTTGTTATGTAAAGCTTTTTGTTCATCACGCAAACGAGCAAGATAAAAAGATGATCGGTTAAAAAAACTAATAAGTTTAATAGCTTCTTCACTAATCGTTTTAAATGAACTCGATTGTTTAAAAATATCGCCAACACACAGGTTAAGTTGGTGTGCGAAGCAAGTAATAAAGATCTTTGAACGTTGTCGTAATCGTAGTTTTTTTCTATAAAAATAAATTTAAAATAAAAAAAAATTAATTAATATCAAGATATTTTTAATAAAAAATTTATTACTTTCCTAGCAGCTAAGAATTCAGCTGAAGAATCTGTTACAATGGCATTTACTTTTATATTTTTTTCTTCAATTAATTTTATAGTATTTTCGGTCCAATTAACTACATCTTGCCAACGAAATCGAATATTGCTAATATCATCTGCTCCCCAAATTATAATTTTTCCTTCTGAAGTAATTAATAAACTACCAAGTAAATTTTCTTTTCGAATATTCTTCCATCCATCATAGGCTAAAGTTACACCTTCTTTATCAAGAATAGCAATTTGTTGTTGATTTGTTTCACTTTCTTTTGTATAGTTTTTTAAAATAGATCCTGCTAATGCACGTCGATTTGGTAACTCAAGATAGGGATTTGCAAATTGAAAAAGATCCTGTACTTCTGGATTTTCAACCCAACGAAAAGCACAACCAGAAGAAACAATAGCCTTTAATAGTAATTCGATAAATTTTGTTTTTTGTTTATCAGATAATGGTTTTTCTAATTCAGGGGGATGGCTAAAGCCAGGTGCGTTTATATGTTTTTGATTATTTAATTAAAATTAGGGTAAGGATAAGTTAGGGGTTAGGGTTAGGCTTGACTTATAAGTAAAATTGTCTTCCCGACATTTTTTATTAATGCTCCTAGACAGGTTTAGACACTTGTTTTTTGTATTTTCGACGTTTTTCACTTTTTTTCATTGTTTTTGTCTCGTCGGGCTGATCCGTAAAGATCGAATTTTACGATTTGATTGGCTTTCTATCACGTGAACGCACCTGGCTTTAGACGACCCCTAATTCAGGAAATATATCATCAATAGGCCGTAGTCGTTTAGATGAAGAGCTTTCTATTGATACATGTGTTGAAGAAGAAATAATTGATAAATTGTCATCATCATCTATACTAGAAGAAATTGATCTTTTGTTTGTTTTTTTTGGTTGAATTTCTAAAATTTTTTCACGTTCTGACTCAGAATATTTAGATATAAAATTTTGACATTGGTTTAAATGACTACGACAAGTTTTTTGAGTATTTGCAAACTTTTCTTTAACAGCTTTACTATGTCCAAGAGCTTCAATACAAGACCGACAAACTGCATATCGATTACAAGAATTTGCCATTTGATCTAAAATAAGAAAATATGGTGTAAGAATATGTGGTTTTTTACCCATATTGATATTACTAATTGATCTGATTGAAACGTAAAAAAAATTTTTAAATATTTATACATATATTTTTGTAACGTAATACACAATAAAAAAATCAATAAATTGGAATTGGACTGGAATTGGACTGGAATTGGACTATATCCAATAAATAAATAATAAAATTTGGATATTGTCCAATGCCAATGGTTTCAATATATATTGGAATTTTTTGGATTGGTCCAAATTCCAATAGTCCAATAATCCAATAAAATTTTATTGATCATTGTCCAATGCCAACACTGCTCATGATTGCTAAATCTATGTGACCCTTCTAGTCGGGTTAATCTGCTTAAAATTTCCAAAAGTAAGTCTTTGTTATTAATATTAGTTTGAAGTGCGAGTGCATTTTTTTCGATACTTTTACTTTCTTTCTTACTTTCTACTTCTTTTATGAAGCGATTGTGTGAAATGAAAGATTTCTTCTCTCAACTTTCTTCTATGGTAGAGTCATCCAATTCTTCATAAATCCAGCTAAGCGTTGAATTGAAGTATTTAATTCTGGTTTTGAGTGCCTTTTGCTTGTCCTCTATATTTTCAAATTCCACTAGAGCTGATCCCCTTTGATAACCATTTTTGTTTTTAAAAATATGAACCATCTTGGCCTTAGTATGTTTAAGCTGTCTCCACAAGATTACTTCATTTGTAGTACATGGTAGGCCAGAAAGTTTTGCCGTTATTTTCCTTCTAGATTTTAATACTTCTTTTCCATTCTCTCCAATTGTCATACAAGTTAGCGATTCATTATTGCGTGGAATTGCCCAAGTGATATGAAGCTGTTCTTCTTTATTAGGAGATAAGTATACTACAAGTTCGAGTTTAGCATGACCAGCCCTATTGACTGTGCGATACGAATTTTCTATTTGGCCAAAGTTATTAATGAATTTAAACAGATTGTCTGTTCTACCCTTTGCAGGCATGTCCCAAAAGGTGATTTTGGTCCTTTTCAATTTCGTCTCCTCATCTATATTATTTTTAGGGTGAAAGACCTCTGTTATACTTTTTTCTGTATTTTTCAGCACGTACAATACTTCTTTCCCTTTGTTTGATTTGACCATAGGCACGTTTGTTTGTCCTGTTATACTTTTCCCTTTATACTTTAAATTTAATCTATTTCCCAGAGCATATATCGACCCATATATGTCCTTTTTGTCTTCAGATAAATCTTTCTCTTCTTCTGTATCTATAATACTGCTAAGTTGTTCCTCAGTGCCATAATCTAGACAGCCTGTTTCTGAAACCACCAGTAGTATTTTCTTTTTTTCTGCTAATTCCTTTTCTAGAGTTTCCTTTTTTAACTGGTTCTCTTTTTCTTCCTGTAGGCGAAGTTCCTTTTCTTTAAGCAGTGCTTCTTTATTTAATTGTTCTTGTTTCTTAATTTCTGCCTCTTGTAATTCTAAGATTCGCAGAATAGCTGATTCCACCGATGGGTGTGCAATGTTCATAAATTTAATGATGAACTCCTCTTGTTCTTTGCTGCTTGTTTCATATCTTAATGCCAGAATAGCCTTCAAAATCTTATCAGTCGGGTTGTTAAGAAAATCTCTGACTGCATCTAATTGTGTAGTGATTATCTCTATCTGCATTTAGAACTTTCTAGAAATCTATTTTTAGAGTCCAATGTTGTGTTCACGTGACTGAAGTGGACGTATTTGTTTATTTGATCAATTAGGTTGTTCGGACGTGATTTCTTTGTTTACCCGTTTGGTAATGTTTATTTGTTTTTGTTTATGTGTAATTTGATCAGAACAAAACAGATCTGCAATACAGGGTCTCAGCCAGTCCCCAGAAATTTCTTCAAAAAATTTTTCTGAAAAATTAAATTTCTTTGATAGTGAGTTATTTGTAGAAGCTAGTTCCAAGTGTGTTTACTAAACTACTGTTTATTTTGAGTAACTTTTCTTTTGTCTTATGCGAGTTTAGTGCCTTTACTAGTGTGTATTTTGGGTATTAACCGAAATTTGTTTTGTGATATTTTTGGAATAAGGATTAGCGGAGAGAGTCAAATATCGTTATTAACAGCTAAGTTATTATTGTAATATTTATATTTTTATTTTTATTTAAACCTGTCTCTAAAAATACACTAATCCTAACCTGACCTAACCGAATTCTTATTTATTATTACATACCATTTTATTTGCATTATCTTCAAACCATTTCATTCGGCACTAGAACCTAAAGATTATTTATTAATTGTTTGAGTTAAATTCAGTAAATCGATTTATAAATCATATAAATATAATACTTACTTACTCTTCGGCCTGTTTCATCTTTCCATTTGGCTCGAGAATCTAAAATAATTTATAAGATAATTGGAGGTAAGATTTTCAAAATTGATTCAAAACACACGAATGTAAATACTTATTTACTAATTACTTACTTCTCAAACTATTTTATTCGCATTAATAATTCTATTCGGGAGGATAAAAGCTATAATTAAGAACTTTTCTAACCTGAATTAATAAGGTAATTACTACCGTTACTTTTTTTTTTAAAAAAAACATAAAGTTAATAAAAATAATAAAATTGACGATCCTTCGTACCAAATTTTCCAAGAACTCTGACCTACGAAACTCTATAGTTAATATAACTATATGCAACAAAACTTCACCAGAGCTGCTATCAGGTATAAAGTCCACTCACTGGATGTTCTGCTCCTGAAATAGAGATGAAAAAGATATGCAGACTTTTAAGCGAGGCACCTTGGCAAGCTTTGGTACTATCGAGCAAAGACGTAGTAGAGAAACTCTGGAGCTTTATCAAGTCCTATGAATATGAAAATAGAAGTAGAGGCTTGGTTAGATATATTATTCTATATAGCGTAACTCTGTCAAAGTCCTTTAAGTTTGGTACTCCTGCCCTACGCCCCTTTGGTCTTTTCGAAATTTCAAAAAAGTGGGCATTTTGGTTTACCCCTCCAAAAGATCAGCATTGTTTATTTCTTCCAAATTGGGAATGCGCCTACCAAATCAGAATGAAGTCACGAGTGAAATTGGGTTCTTCAAGATAAAAAGTGAACGCCACGTGAGGTTTTTTGGAATAGACATCGAAATGAAATTTCTTTCTAGAACGTTCTATTTGGCGTAGTTTCTTTTCTTTTTTCTTGTACATATAATACTTAAGGGAGGCGTTTCCTTGCGAAGTATTATATAATTTTTTTCGTTGGGCACAGGCGTAAATAGTGCTATCATAGCTACTTACTTTGTGCCTTCTTCTTCTTTCTTTTCATTTTACTTTATATTACTTTGGCTTTTCGTTTAGGTTGTGTAGATTTCCTCCATTTTATTTTTCCTTTTATTTTCTTTATACTTTTTTGTTTTCTGGTAGAATCCTGCTGCTCAAGAAGTTAGGAGAAGAGGGTTAGAAAGTAGGTGGTTATGACAGGCGGCAAACTTCCATCGGTGATTCAGATACTCTAAATCTATTGAGAAGAGACGTTCCGATGAGAAAAACGTTTGTATAGCAGGTCACATTTAAGGATCTTTAAGACACCTAGGTGGGTCGCACTTTAGTATTTGTACCTCAAAGTAGGTAATCATGTTGTACCGGCGTTACATAATTGATAGAATAAAAGTTGCGGCATGACTGCTGAAGTTTAAAAAAAAATAAAATAAAATAAAATAATTACTACATACTCACCTAAATATTAAATGCTAGCTATATTTTCATATTTTCGGCAACGGCAGAAATCTGGTTTGGAATCTTGTTTAACCCAAATCTATACGGTAAGAAGATAATTACTATTTTTTTTTAAAAAAAAAAACCATAAAATACTAAAAATACTTTCGATTCATATTCCTCATGTAGAACATATGTATTGGTCGTCGGAACGGCAGAAATTTGGTCAGGAACCTGAATCTAATTTAAAAAAATATATATATAAATTTACCAATACATTTGAATATTCATATTCCCCACGTAGAACATATGCGTATTTGTTTTTTAGCAATGGCAAGAATCTGGTCGGGTGTTTTGTCTAACCCGAATCTAACTTTTACTTTTTTTTTAAAAAAAAAACTTGTCTGGATCTTTTCATTACCATGTCGAAACACCGCAAAAAATGCCGCCGAATGGCCGTCGAAACATTAGAAGAGTTACCTTACCGTTAAGTCACCACAAGAATCGGGGAATACCAAAGATTCTGGAATAGCTACAAGAACAGAAATGTTTTTAATACAAAATAAAAAAAACGAAAAAGTAAAAAAAAAACTACTTATGCTTATGATCGTTAATGTCGTGCGTCAGATCGATTCTTGCGTCAGATTAAACCCGGCCTAAATTAGATTAGGGTTAGAGTAAAATTACGGTAAAGTTAGAGGTTAGTTTAGGCCAGTTGTTGCCGATCATTTAATGCTGGTCAACTGGTAGTCATCTGACGTGCGTCAGATTCAATCTGATGCAAGTTTTAATCTGACGCACAACATTAATTGTGTAACAGAGCGAGAAGTGGAGATCTAGTATGAAATAAAAGAAAGAATATTATTAAAGAATATTATTAAAGAAAGAATTTTATTAAAGAAAGAATATTAAAATAAAAATAATGAAAGATCATGTTCTACTGCCATTGTTTCTAAAATTTACAATACATATAAATTAGTTACTTGGGTAATTAATTCGAATCACCCCACGACACAAACGCGTAAAATCTGTGTTGTCATTGCACTAAATGTGCAAATATGGGTACACGGCGTTACATCCGGAAAATGCCACAATTACGTTTTTGATATTTTTAATTATAATGCATCAAAAACATAATTTCGGTCATCAAAGGGCATAAAAGTATGAGTCTGTTACTATGCTCCAGACAATAAAAATTTTATAAATATAATTTATTTTTATTCGTATATATATATTTATTATTTAGGTTCAGTTCCAGTAAGTACTGGAACTGGACTGGACTGGTCCAGTCCAGTAGTGGTCCACTGGACCAGTCCAGTCCAGGGGCCAACACTGTACGTACCTAATCTAGAAATTTTCATATCTTTATATTATAGCCCTATAACAAAACAAAAAAAAAATTCTATATAAACTAATTTTTCTTGGTAGATGTTATTCATACAAACTCTAGTGTAAGTTCCGGGTAATTGAATATTTTATTCTATAACTGGATGCATAAGAACCCCGAATAATCTATGTGAGGTTATATTTGAGCATTATAGTAAAAATTTTTTTGGTTAGCACTTTTGGTTTGGTATATATAAGCTACATTTTACACATTAGATCTAGGGTCCGGAATGGGCCAGATCGGGCCGGGTTTTTATAAACCTGACAAAAATATTTTTAAGCCCGACCCGGCCCAAAACCCGCTTAGAACATCCAGACATGGGCCAGGCTGGGCTATAACGGGCTTTGAGTAGGCCCGACCCGGACTATAGCCCGCATATACCCAAAACTAATTATAATGTAGTGCAACACTAGTGCAACTTATTATATACAAATTTTCAAATTTACGTATGTACAAATTTTCATCCTAAACATTTAAATTAACTAAGCCATTGAGAAGGGCTATTTTCAAATTCTACTAATTTGTAAAATTCGAAAATAGATTTAAAAGTTGAAAATAATAAGGTAAAGCAAGATTTCTTTATTCAAAATTAATAGTACAATAAAAAAAAAATTTTTATACAATTAACCAAAGATATAATAATCATAATATACAGGTCAACCGGAAATATTGGAGCTATTTAATTACGACAATAAATAAAAAACAATTAACCAGTATAATAATAATATTACACAAGACAACTGGGACCAATAATTATTTTGAACGGACAACCCGGTACAATTGATAACTGCAGTAAAATAAAAGAAAATCAAAGTTTTATATTAGCAGGTAACATAAAATTTTATCGTATTTGTATATTATTAATATTAATGAATGTAATTGTAGCACTAGCGTAATACCAATTATTTTTTAATTTCATATTAAAGCTAAATTGCAGTAATATGCTACCATCTACAAATATTTTATCCATGAATTCAGGTATGTGAATTGTTCTGTAATTATATGTTTTGAATATAAAAAAAAAAGGAAAAAAACCATTCATTCAATTGCCATTATAGCTTGTTCCTCTGTGCTATGTAACCAATCTTGACCGCAGACTAGTATTTCAACCGCCTCCGAAGTAAGATTTGATCGATATTCGTCAATAATCCTTCCAGTGGTACTAAATGCCTAAAAATATAAGTACAAGTTAATTTATATTGAAAAAATTAAGAGGAAAAATAAATTACAAATAGTGGCCCAAAGCAAAAATAATTACATATAAGGGCCTAAATTTTTAAAAAATTTTATAGTATCTTGGTTAAAAGAAGCTACTATCGGTTATTTTGGTTCTTTAATTAAAAATTTTTTAAAATCTGGACCCTTATATATAAATTCCAAAAAAAAAAAACTATAGATTTATGTTTATTACCGATTCGGACGACACCAATGTTACTGGAATCGCAAGAATGTCTCTTGCCATTACTGAAACCGAAGGGTATTTCTGCACATTTACCTTCCACCAGGCTAAAATATTAAACTCCGAACGAGAACAAGGAAAAAGTGGGTCGTTAAGATACTGTTCGAATTCATTCATCTCATTTTGATCGTAACTAGTATTGGCCTCAAGAAATGAATCGAATTCACGCATTTCTTCGTCTTCAAAAATATCTGAAAAATTTTCTTCTGATGTAGTATCGGAATTTGTCTGATGTTGCAGATATGTCGAATTATAAATCGTTATAGATCTGTAATAATAGAATTACATAGTAAGATTGAATTTGAACCAATAGTATTGAAATAAAATAAACTACCTCGATTTAATCAAAGTTAACTTCTCTTCGGCCTCAATACTTGACAAATTCATTTTTTGAGTATACATGTAAGTTAGCAATGACATCTTGTAGCGAGTAATGATGCTACCCAAAACTCTTTTGCCCCAAAAACCGAAACGAAACTAGTTTTAAATAATCGAAACTAATTTCCAAAACTCCGAAACTATGTAAAAAACCCAAAACTTTGTAAAAAACCCGAAACTATACTAAACTCCGATATTATCCGAAATTATTTTGGAAGTATAAACATTCAATGCAGGGTAGCTTATTATCATCAGGTATTGTTAAAAAAAATTCTTACAAATACCCGATTTAATAAATTAAGCACGATTAAAAAGACAGGTTTTGACATTAGTATCGGTATGATTTAGTAGTGCCGGCACTTGAGCTTTAGTACATACTACGTATGTACATGCCAATTCTATTTGCTGTCTTCTTTTTTTTTTTTTATTAATTATTTTATTTTATTAATTATTTTTAAATAGTTTTTTTTTTATATATCTATTATTAAAGCACAAACATCCATCCATACACGCTATCGACCAATCAGAAAATTTAACGTAGTATTTCCTGTTTACTGAAATGTATATAAACTGCCGATCACTATAATACATACCTAGTGCACATACCCGGATAACTCTTATAGTATAGAATAATCCTTTTATCATGCAGCACTTTTCTTATTGTATTCCGTACTGTGTAAAGCATGTAATAGAAAAATAAAATAAGTGCTTACTGTACAAGTATGTATTCACATATATATAATACTTACAAAAAACTAAAAGCCAGTATAAGTTTAAAGTATAATTGATTTATATTGACATATAATAAACAAACAAACTATTAAAATCATGTTCTTATTTAAAATACATTAAATTTATAATGTAGATAAGTTTTACACCGAGTGATGCTAGTTTTAATAATTATTTTTAAAGCACAAATGTCCGTCTGTCACGCTATCAACAAATCAGAAAATTTAACGTAGTATTTCCTGTTTACTGAAATGTATATAAACTGCCGATCATTATAATACCATACCTTATTGGAGTTAGTGCACATACCCGGATAACTCTTATCCCTTAGATTGTAGTAGAACACAGGCAAATTTGCCTGCGTTTTTGCACTTTTTTAGCTCTGATTTACTTTTTTAAAATACTAAAATAATTAAATAAAACTTTGTACAATTATATTTGAAAATAAGGATTACTTTTTTGCAAAATTAGTTTTTATATTATAAGAAAATAAATTATAGTTACATATAAGCTGAAAATAGATAATTTTAA
>QKWP01001294.1:121841-148221 GCA_003550325.1 Gigaspora rosea | reverse complement strand
ATGACGACACAATTAATTTTTTATTATCACTCTAACATATATGAATGACGACATGATCAAATTTTAATCGTCTTCTAGCTATATAAAAATTTTCACCAAGCTAATGTATATAAACTTGATATAAAATATAGCAGGATAGCAAATAAAAGACTTTTAAAGCAATAGTCATATAGAGGTGTGAAAAAAGTGACCCAGAACTCCCCTTTTGACCCTACTGCACTATTATATGTCAATCTACTTAAGTATTAATAAAGTTTGAAGCAGGAACTACGCCTCTAATATTAAAAAAAAAAATTGCTTTACTAAATATCAAATCTAGTTTCAGAACACTTTTTTATTTATATTACAAATAAATACTATTTATTATAGTTAAAAGTGCAAATTTAATTCTTGTTTCAAAATAATGCCATGCACATACTCAAAATAATGTGCAGGTCAATTAATTAATATGCAAATAGGTGTTATTTTGCATTTGTATAGTATAATTAATCTATAGTTAAGAATTAATTTTAGGTTTATTTTAAGATAAATTTTTGGTTTATTTTAGAATTAATTTTTAGATTAATTTTTGGTTTATTTTAGAATTAATTTTGAGTTATTTTTAGAATTAATTTTTGATTTATTTTTAGAATTAATTTTTGGGTTATTTTAGAGTTAATTCTTGGTTTATATTAGAAATTTATTTTATAGTTAATTTATACTTTGTTTAAGATTAATTTATATTAATTATTAACCCATTTTAGGGTTAATAATTGGTTTATTTTAAAGTTAATAATTGGTTCATTTTAGAGTTAATTATTGGTTTATTTTAGGTTATTTATTGGATCATTTTAAATTAATTATTAGTTCATTTTAGATTTAATTATTGGTTCATTGTAGAGTTAATAATTAGTTTATTTTAGAGTTAATTATTGGTTTATTTTAGAGTTAATAATTGGTTTAAATATTTGTTTTATTTTAGAATTAAAATTTGGTTAATTATTGGTTTATTATTAATTAGCATTTATATATTTTACAACAGAGAATATTAGTATTTACCTATAATAGTTTTTATTAAAATTAGAGCTAGGGTACTTTTATATATTAGTTAGAATTAGTGTTTGGGTTTTAAATATATTAGTATTACACATAGTTACGCAATATATATGAGTTTTTTGGGGTCCTGAGCATTTTTACTTAGAGTACCTGATTCTGTTTACTTAGTATGCTTTTGAGATATAGCACTCCAGATATTAATATCTCTCAGTATCAATTAACAATAATCTATTAATTATTGGTTTATTGTTAATTATTGTTCATTATTAATTATTGATTCATTTTAGAATAATTATTGATTTATTTTAGAGTTAATTATTGGTAGTGTTCCTATGAACCTGAACTGAACTGAACTTAGGTCAAGTTCAGGTTCAGGTTCAGGTTCAGTATTGAACTTTTAGAGCTGGTTCAGGTTCAGTTCAGGTTCAGTTCATAAGTTCATAAACATGTTCAGGCTCAGTCTGGTGTTCATATGAACTAGTGATTTTAGGTTTGGGTTCGGGTTTGGTCTGGTCCAGACCAGATTCAAACTCTAAATTTTATTATTAAAACTTTAACTAAACTCAAACTCAATCATAAGTTTGGTCAGGCTAGTTCAAATTTTGCAAATTAATTTGAGTCTAAATAAAAATATGTGTATTTTTTGATACTGAATAAGTTTACTTAGAGTGAGAAGTATAAATCAGTTAGTATACACCTTCCGGCGTCCCCATAGAAGGGGTTTTTTAAAAAAAAAAAAAAATCAGTTAGTAAAATTTAGAGAATCACAGCATTTTGTATAATTTTATTAATAAAATTATACAAATTTCTATGATTCACTAAATTTTACTAATTGACCATAACTTCTTGCACTAAGTAAACTTGTTAAGCACCAAAAAATACATCAAATCGGCATATTTTATTTTACTTTTCTTAAAATTTGAAGAAAAGATGCTTAATTTTGGAAATTTTCATCAAAAATTCAAAATTAAGCATCTTTGACGCAAATTTTAAGGAAAATAAAATAAAATATACCGATTTGATGTATTTTTTGGTGCTTAACAAGTTTACTTAGATCAAGAAGTTATGATCAATTAGTAAAATTTAGAGAATCATAGAAATTTGTATAATTTTATTAATAAAATTATACAAATTTCTATGATTCTCTAAATTTTACTAATTGATCATAACTTCTTGAACTAAGTAAACTTGTTAAGCACCAAAAAATACATCAAATCGGCATATTTTATTTTACTTTTCTTAAAATTTGAAGAAAAGATGCTTAATTTTGGAAATTTTTATCAAAAATTCAAAATTAAGCATCTTTGACGCAAATTTTAAGGAAAATAAAATAAAATATACTGATATGATGTATTTTTTGGTGCTAAACAAGTTTACTTATATCAAGAAGTTATGATCAATTAGTAAAATTTAGAGAATCATAGAAATTTGTATAATTTTATTAATAAAATTATACAAATTTCTATGATTCTCTAAATTTTACTAATTGATCATAACTTCTTGATCTAAGTAAACTTGTTTAGCACCAAAAAATACATCATATCGGTATATTTTATTTTATTTTCCTTAAAATTTGCGTCAAAGATGCTTAATTTTGAATTTTTGATGAAATTTTCCAAAATTAAGCATCTTTTCTTCAAATTTTAAGAAAAGTAAAATAAAATATGCCGATTTGATGTATTTTTTGGTGCTTAACAAGTTTACTTAGTGCAATAAGTTATGATCAATTAGTAAAATTTAGAGAATCATAGCATTTTGTATAATTTTATTAATAAAATTATACAAATTTTTATGATTCTCTAATTAATTCTAACTTTGTGATTTAGGTAAACATGTGCATATATTATGAACCTGAACATGTTCATGAACCTTGAACTGAACCTGAACTGAACTTTTTTTTAAGTTCAGGTTCATGTTCAATAATTTTAAGTTCAGGTTCAGTTCAGTATTGAACTTTTAGAGCAGGTTCAGGTTCAGGTTCATTGAACCTGAACCTGAACCTCTATTGAACTGAACTGAACTTCGGAACCCTAATTATTGGTTTATTTTAATATTAATTATTGGTTCATTTAGGGTTAATTATTGGTTCATTTTAGAGTTAATTCTTGGTTTATTTTAGTTAATTTCTGGTTTAATTTAGAGTTAATTATGAATTATTTTAGATTAATTGTGTTAAATATTTGCTAATAGATAATTTTTTGTTTTGTTATTTGCTATATTTAATTTTGTTACCAAAATATTTATCTCATTAAGATAATTCCAACAAGCCCAAAATTAGCAAAATCAATTACAGGATAATGAGATAATGAGATTAGAATTAGGGTTAGAGTTAGGGTTAGAATCCAATTACAGAATAGTAAGATAATGAGCTTAGAGTTGGGTTAGGTTAAAGTTAGGGTTAGTGTTAGTGTTAGTGTTAATATTAGAGGTAGAGTTAGGGTTAGATTGTAAATTAAATATAATGTATATAAGAGAAATAGAAGTATTGTAATAAGGTATTGTGACAAGTAAAAAAATCTTGTAATCTAGTTATAAGAACTGAATTATTTTTGCATTATTTAATCCTTCTCAAAGAGATGAATCAAATGGTTTAAAATTATCTAATTCAAATTACTGGATTATAAAATATTTTTTACTTGGCCATAATACTTCCATTTACAATAACCCATCTTTTTTATATATTTTTAGCTGGTTGTATAAAATAGCCCATGCATTCTTGTACATAGTGTTGGTTCTTCAATAAAAACAAAGCTTAATTTTTTTTACAATAACAACAATTAAGTTGATTTTGTTGAGACCCTTTTTTAAATGGCCTTTTTTTTAGTAGTAAAAATGTTCAATTTGAATTTTTTTTTCGACCAGCATGTTCATTTGTTATGCATTATTTTTTATAAATTAACACATGTCATTTTTTGATCAGTATATATATAATTTGCAAATTAAAAAAAAAAACTGCAGAAATATTTATTTATATTAAATATTTAAAAGCTAATTTGATATATATTTAACTGCAAATAATCAAATTTATGCAAAATACAGTATATTAAAAATTTATTAATATAACTAAGAATTTTTTGCACTATTCACATAAAACTTATTCACAACATATTGAGTATAATGAACTGTTTTTTCTACAAGAGCATGATTTAGATTTCAATTTGTTTGCAAGAATCTGAATGAGTGTTTTGGTTTGAACCATTATTATTTGCACCGTTACATCATTTCAAATTACAATAGTAAAATTTTAAATAAAATGATTGAAATTCATTTCTTTCAGTTATTTGTTTCAGAAGTGTATAAGTTAAGCATTCTTCAGTTGAGCATTTTCGTATTGGGTATTCTTGACTTTAATATATAACATATAAATTAATTACTTTTTTTTTAATATCGAATTTATTTATAATTTTTTTTATACATTTCATTATGTCTTCTGTTGACCCCATGTTCAGTCGTTTGATGAGCAACGCAAATTGCTTCATAAAAATCTTCAATAGTGCACACTCGAGTTCACAAATTATTTTCGATCTTGTTTACATATATGAAGTTCTCCTGTAACATCAATAAGATGAACTTTAAAGGTATTAGTGATCCAATGTTAAATGTTGTGGTACACAAAATGCCTGGATTTTTTAATATATTAAGACATTCATTGTAGCTCAATCCATCAAGTTTCGTTGTTTTTTTTTTTGTTTTTAATTTGTGTATGTTTCCAATATTCGGTCAAAGGGCTCGTGAGTAATTTGCGGATCCATTAGTCGAAACAAAAAAAAAATGCTCGATGATAAAAAAATTACTTAAAAGGATCATTTTTTAATTTAATATCATAGTCTATCGTTAATATCAATTCAATATCATAAGCTATCGCTGATATCAATTTAATATCATAAGCTATCATTGATATCAATTTAATATCATAAGCTATCGTTGATATCAGTTGATTATAATATGGACCCAATACAGTAATACCGTAAATGGCCGGATACAAGACCCGAGTCTGTTACATTCCACCAATTTTAAAACCTATAATAGACCACGGGTATAGTACAGTTTATATCGTATAGTGTAAAAATTTGAAATGCACATACACTTTGCGCTTATAATATGCAATTTAGATTTTAATAAAGAACCACATTTAATTAAAGAAGATCCTGCGGTATAGTACATAGTGGATCTACTATCTAGGGGGATCTTTTATCCGGCTATTTACGGTACTAAATTAGGAACTGGAAACAAGTGTAAGTCCGGAGCACAAGGAAAGGGTTTGAATTAAAAATTTATTGCATATTTATGATCATGATGACCAATCAGCATTCGTAAAAGATGATCACAGGCTATCGACAATGGCGCATCATATGATTATAATATCATTATCGGCGGTAACTGGAAAAATGACCGTCTCAACATAAACCTTTAATGATCATCGTCTCAATATTAACTAGGTGCGCGGTGCAAATTATTTTATAAAAGTTTTCAACAGACAAGCTTTTGTCTTAAGTTTTCTTAATTAAACGAATCTCTTCAGCTGTATCAGAATAAAGAAATTGAAAGCATGAGTACCCAATGTCAAAAATTCTGGTTATTTGGAAAGTTTGGATTTTTTTTTTTAATAAGTTAAAACACCGCCATAACGACTTCTATCCATTAAGCAAACAACATTTGTTTTTCCTTTGACTAACGTCGATTTTCAAGATTCGATCAAAAGACTCCCGATTTAGAATGTTAATATTGAAGAATAAGTTAATTTGTTTCATTAAATCAAAAAATAGTTTATTATTATTGTTTTCCTTATTTATATCAAGATGAACAAGTCATTGCTACTGATTTATTGTAATATAGTTAATTATAAATAAATAAAGTTATTCTTCAATCGGTGGAGATTGAAAAATAGCACGTGCCAATTGAGCATCGACAAATTTTGTTATCGATAACACGCTTCAGATCAACATGTTTAGCAAGCATAATAAACAAAGTCCGCGGGCCAAGTGTTTCACCAACAGTTCGTTTGATAAACAGCTCCGTACACCGACAGCTTATTCATTTTAAGAAAGTCTCAAAAATGTAGTAATTCTATGGCAAACAATTACGATAATGTAATCATAGAATATATCCCCAATCATGTAGACGATCAAAAATGGTATGATCTTAAATGTCGCAATGCGCAGGTAACCAATTAAAACATTTAAACGGACGAACTATAAATTTAGATGGCACAATTTTCAAATTTTATAATCAATAACGTCATATTGCATAATCGGCTTATGACGTTACAGTATATGTAAAAATGTTGACTCCTTCCAAAAATGAAATAAATGAAAACCATTACTTCTACTAAAAAAGGATTCTGCGAAAATCAGCATAGGCCACGCCAAAAAACATTAATTAAACCATCCCTCACACATTCATGTGATCGTACTGGTATATTGTAATTGTGAATAAATGAAAATCATTATTCCAAACCAAAAAGGATTTTCAAAAAAGTTGAACGGAACCATCTCTCTCACATTTCATGTGATCGTACTGGTATTATGAATCATTTTTTAATAAAAGTTGGCTAAAATTTAAAACCGATTTTACTTTAAATGGCAAGCCATTGATCGTAATAATGAAGTATTACAAATGACATCAGATTATCTATCATTTACTATGGAAGTTAATACATGATCTACATCTAGGATGGCATGTCACCAATTGGTTTCAATTTTTTTGGACATATGTCCAATTGAAAATGGACATACGTCCAAAAAAAAAATTGAAACCAATTGGACATAGTGACATGCCATCCCTGATCTAAACATCCTAACTAAATTTCACTTCGCTTTCCCTCTAAATTAGAAATTTTATGTTACATAAAACGGGTAATGATCATGAGAAAAAATGTACACCAATCAGCTATGAGATTTTGCCTTCGATTTAGATGCCAGTAAAACCATACACTTACGTTCCTGGTATTGCATTATCATAATCCTAATTATTAATTAAAATTGCTTTGTGAACTGAGTTGTCGATGAAATAAATTGTTGATAAAACTGTTGAATATATTTTCTTTCTGAAATGATTGTTCATGAAGTGAATGGTGAAGAAAAAAATCGGTTTACTAAATAGTCCTTAAATAATTTGATAATTATTAATGTAGCTGAAATTCATACTATTCTTTGTTAGATTAATAATTATAAATCGATTTTCATTATATGTTATACAAATGAATGTTTGATAAAACCCAAAGGATCTGGCCAAACTCATAGCTCAAAAATTTTATTAATAATCTTTGTTTAAATAAATCAAGTATATTCTTATAGCTATAGATGATATACTTATAAAATTTTAGAATTATTTGTTTAATTTAAATTTTTTAAAAATAGCAATTACTTTTTAGAGGTTTGGGATTTGTTCAGGTTTGGCCAGCAAATATACTCCCTCCTCCCACTACACTTAAGCCTTGTAAGAGAATATTAAATGAAATTATAAATTCAAATAGTCTAAGTTATTAGCAGGGATCAACTAGTGTTGTACAGTTTGGCTGTTCAAAGCCTTTTTTTTGACCATGTTCATATCCAGAATGTCCAAATGTTCAAAATTGTTTAAAGCTTGTTCAGGCTTTAATAATTAATAAATTTGCCTAAAAAATATATAATTATATATTTTTTTAGATACTAAACATATTTCTGTTAAAATTAAAATAGATATCTTAATAAAATTTAAGTAATTTTACTTATTCAATTGTTCAAAATTGTTCATAATTGTTCAAACTACTGTTTAAAGCTGTCCTGTAACAATATTGGGATCAACTATTCATTAAGTTCTATTAAATATATATATTATTATAGTATAAAATTTATAAATATAAAAAAGGTTTACATTTTCAAATTTTTTTATCTAAACTTAAATTTTCTGGTTTGTTAAGTAAATTCTTTATTGGTATTGTTATATAGCTACTTTTTTATCAAATATTTTATTCTAATAATATAACCCTTTTAGAAAAAAACCATCTTAGCTCAAGTAGATAAAGAAGATTACAAATAAATAGATTATCAATTACAAAAAATGAAATTCATATGCAAAACAAAAGCTTTAAATAAAGCTTTACTAATTTTATTAATTCTTTTACTTGATACAGGTTTACAATATAAATATGGTTTTGTTAAAAAAAAAAAAAAAGTACTTCCATTATCACTATCATCATCATCCTTTATTTTGCCATTTTGTTTTGCTACTTTAATTAAATAATTCAATCTTAAATCATTAGAAACATTACCTTTGCATATAAAGCTAAATAGAACTCTATAACTATAGGCCTTTCATATTTTCATTTCTCTTAAACATAGTACTATAGTGCAGGATATTTAAAAGCAAAAATTATAAAATTTGTTTCATTTTCAAAAATTTTATAGTAAAATTTGATATCTTTGTAAATTCTCACAATTTAATTGGCTAAAAATTAATTATTAAAAAATATTTTAGGATTAATTTTTAAAATTAATTTTAAAATTAGCCAATAGCAGTAAGTTAAAACATGTGACTTGTCCCATTTTGGGCCAAATTTTTACATATTATATAAAAATACTATTCTTTTAAACTTATTAACTAAAAAAATATACAATAATTTTTTAAAAAATAAGGCTGCTAAGTTGTAGCAAATTAGCTAACTACAAAATAGTGGCTTGTTTTTTGTAATATTGTTTTTATATTAAATATGATTAGCTTTTAAAATTTGTATTACTTTTAAGCATTTTGCACTATATTATTGAGTACTATAGTAATCTTTATTATTAGATTTACTAGTATTAAAGCCTTTTTAAATAGGATCTTTTTGTTATCTACTCTTATTTACTAAGACCCTCTTGCTTTCTATTTGCCAAGTATTTTGCTAAATTGTGATATTTAGATATACTTTAAGAAAATCTTCTATATTAAAACTTTTATTAATTGCTTATTACAAAAATGTTAAAAACTGAATTATTAAATTTTGAATTATATATACATTTTAATGGACCAGATAATTAATATGCATTTAAAGAAGTTATGCATTTAGAGAGAATACATTTATAGAGATCTAACTATATATATATTAAATGTTTTTTTTAAAATTTAATTAGATGAAATCCAAAAATATTTCTAAAACAATAAATAATAATCACTTTCTAATAAAAATAAAGTTAAGTTATCATTTTTTTGGCAGTATTATAAATATGATATTAATAATTAAAATATTCATCTATTTATAAATAAAGAATGTTGATAAATCAAACTAATGGTGTTCAATACCACATGTGTTTTGATTAATCAAAATTATAAAATTTGTATGATATAAGATTAAGTGTAATACAAATTTTTCAAAAAAATAGTACTATTTTCAAAAATTATTTATATCAAAAATTCTGTTTAAAAAACCAATTGTCATATTTTAACAAAAATATTTTTTGCAAAATTTTGGTATATATTAATACTCTACTCAAACCTTAACATGAACTCTGACTCTAATTCTAATGCCAAAAAAATTTGTATATTATAATTAGTGTTGAACACTATAATATAACANTGTGTTTTGATTAATCAAAATTATAAAATTTGTATGATATAAGATTAAGTGTAATACAAATTTTTCAAAAAAATAGTACTATTTTCAAAAATTATTTATATCAAAAATTCTGTTTAAAAAACCAATACTCAAACCTTAACATGAACTCTGACTCTAATTCTAATGCCAAAAAAATTTGTATATTATAATTAGTGTTGAACACTATAATATAACATATATATATTATAAATAAATATATAAAATACCTATATACTATTTATTAAAATTTTTTTATTTACTAGGCAATATATAATATTGAGTATCTAGAGCTTATTAATTACATGACAAATTAATCATTATGTAATTAACCAATTAGTATTGCAGAAACAAACAGACAGGCTTATATAATATTGTTAATCAAACATGTTGTAAATTACAGTTAATAAGAAATCTAGAAACAAACAAACAGAATTCACATAATAGAATATGACTATGAGTATCAAATACTATTGTAAAAACAGAATACTCTCTACTTTGCTTTAAACAATAATGAATTCTAAAAATGCAACAACTTAGTATGGTCACCTTTTGTTTGAACACAAAGAAATAAAGGTTATTACCAACTTTGTCAAAATTGGTTCTAATTTCAATACCATTATAGCATTACCAAAAACTTGTACACTTAAAAGTAGAGGATATATAAATTATTATTATTAATAGATGAGTAACATAAAATATTTTTACTATAAATTAAAAAGTTGTTATATATAAAAGTTAATTTTTTACAATATAAATTGATATTTATTTACTAAGTAAAATTGTTCACAATAAAAATTATACATATCCTAAAAAGTTTATTAATTTTAAATAAAATTTGATAGTAACAACTTTTGCAGAGGACAGGATTTATTCTGCAAGAGCAATTACAAATTGGCCAATCAAATCACGTGAAAATCATAAATAAAATAGAGTCACAAAGGTAAAACAACTATATTTTATGATCAATTGAACCAATTTTAATAATTTAACCACAGAAAAACCTCTTTTACAATTTTATTTAAAAAATTTAATTTAATAAAAAATTTCTTTTTATTAAATATAAAATTTTTTTGCAACTAGTTTATTAATAGAAATGATCTATTTACTCTTTACTCTTAAATTTAAAGAACAAGCATGCATGCATACATATGATATACCAGATGCACAATCATTAAAATTCTGATTGCTAATTGGTCAATGAGGTTTGGGATATGCAATAAGAAAAGGGTACAGGTTTTGGTTTGAAATTGGATTTGAAATCACAATAATGGTCAGACCTCTAAATTCAAATTAGATAAAAAGTTATAATTTCTCATTCAGGTTTGGTTTATAGCCATACTCCTGAGATTCAATGATTTTTTCTTACCATTTTTCTTTTTTTTGGTAGGTATGATATTCATTTGACTCTGTATTACTAATTTTTATAATCTTCTAATTGTTGTGATTATAATTATTATAATTATATTATCATAATTGTAATTATTATCAAGATCATAATTATTGTAATTATAATTATTATGATCATAATTATTTGTGATTATAATTATCATAATCATAATTATTGTAATCGTAATTATCATAATTGTAATTATTGTGATTATTATAATTATTGTAATTATCTGGCACAATAAATTGTTTTCTGTAGTAAATCCAAAACTTTTTGAATTAAAATTATTCTGATCAAAACTACTAGCACTAGTATTTGAATTATATGTAAAATATTCCAACTCTTCCTTGCTATTTTTTGGTAAAATTATTACAGTATTATGATTTTTATGAGGCAATCAATTGACCAAATACCAAATTGTAAAGTGGTCTGGTTATTCATAGCCCCTGCATAATTAAATTGGCATTATCAAAATTATATTCAGTTTAACCCTTCTATAGTCACACCATTGGAATACAAAAAACTATAATTATAAAAAAATGTGACTAATATAGAGGTTTTTTTATATATTTATAAATAACAGATAAAGTCTAACCCCTATATAGTTATACTATTGAGATACAAAAAGCTATAATTATAAAGAAATGTGACTAATATAGAGGTATTTTTTTATATATTTATAGATAGTTAGTAAAAATAAATTTGTAACTAATTAATTTTATAACTATAGAGGAGGTAACTATAGAGAGGTTTAACTGTAGTTGGTTAATTAAGGCGATATGAATAAAGATAATAAAAATATTTTAATTTAGCAAAGTGGTAGACAACACACTAGTTTTATTAACATTTTGTTGATTCTCAAAAATGTGTTTCAGATTGCTGTTTCTTAAAGTTTTTGCACTTTCTGTTTTTTACTTGACTATCAAATTAGTACTATTCTTAATTCTACAAACACATTGATTCTACATAACAGACGAATAAACGCATAAAGTGCTTGAATATAAAAAGAAAAAGAATTATAAGAAGAAATAACAATTCATAATTAATGAAAATTAAAAGAAATATATTAATAATACATAAAATTATAAAAAAAATATATATATTAATTTATCAAAAGACAACTTGATGTCTATCCCGAACGTGAATCACGGGCGAACAATATACAGTACGATGCATCTCCTAAGCCTACTTCAGTTACCATAACTGAAATTGTATATAGAGGAGCGGGTATAAGATCTGGTACTATAATTGGGAAACTATCGTCGATGTTGTTTATGCCTGGTGCAATTTCAAACTGTTTAGCGCTACTGATGACACCACTTGAGTCAACAAATGAGATCACTAATTTGGTAAACGTCGTGGAAGCTTGGCTTAATTCCTGAGAAACGTTAAAATACACAGTCGATCCAACAGGACCAATGGGATCAGGTCCCCATTGCACATTTATAACTTCCGCATGTATACCATCAATTGAACAATCTGTCCAGGGTAAATTTGCATTCAGCATAAAAGGCATGGTTAATAATAAAAATAATGATGTAAAAATCAAATTTCTGTTCATATCTGCAGTTAAATTAGGTTATAGTAGTGTTATAGTGTTCGAGTTTCGAATGCAAGTATCTATAGATTGGATCCTTTTTATATAAAAAATAAAATCGTTCTATTTTTTTAAAATCATATTCAAATTCCTAATCATTTTACGTTAAAGCCAATCCTTCATAAATACTTACTCTAAAAGTGTACTTCATATTGAGGTACATGGTCAAATATGTACGTTCATAAATCAAATCATGTAGAATGAATACTGTAAACATAATGCAATTTTCTGCTTAAATCAAACGATTAACCTTGATTTTCTTTCTAACTGATGTCGATAGTACCAAACAACTACAATAAACCAAATAAGGATCATCAATTTACACACAATTTAAACTATGCAATGAATGCAACCATAAAAAGTTAGTTGATTTTAAACGGACGGAAAAACTACCCAGATATTTTACATGTGATCGTTCTGGTATATTCAAATGATAGTCTTCCAGAAATAAAGTAATATAATGAATGTTGCGCCATTTCATCGACAATTACATCACGGACAGCTTATTTTACAGACAATTAATTACAAATAGAATTGTTTTAATAAAGAAAAGTTCGTCCCATATCAGTTTATCTCACCGATGTTCTTTGGTAAACAGCTCCGTTCACCGACAGCTTATTTTACAGATAAGCTTTTTCTTTTTAAATATGCACTAACTTCAGTCCTAATGGAAATGAACTGTCGATGAAATAAAATCAGCTATCTGTTAAATATGTTTTGTTATTAAATGATTATTCATTAAAGTGAACAGTGCTAAAAAAAAAAAAATTACATAGCTTTGATCTACGTACATAAGGTACTATGAAGGATTGATTTTAACATAAAACGATTAGGAATTTGCATATGATTTTAAGAAAATTGAACGATTTTTTATATAAAAAGGACCATAGGTTATCAATAATTAAATTCAAAATTTGAACAATATAAAATATCCTAATTTGACTGTAGACATATAAAGAAATTATGAACGGAAATTTGATCTTTGTAACAATATTTTTATTATTAACCTTGCCTTTCATGGTGAATGGAGATGGGATACCTTGTTCAATTGTCGGTGTATATGTAGACACTCTAAATAATGTACAATGGCAACCTAATCCCATTTCAGGAGCGGTCTTGCAAGCTACCGTTAAACAAACATTAACTAATGCGACTACAACAAGTGCTGTCATTATATTTGGATTTACCGATGTGTTTGGTCGTATTATAAGTGATACCATGCATCAACTTGAGCCAGGCACAACCGATATTTCAACCACTTTAAGTGTAATAATACCAAAAATTATACCTCCTAGTTCTATATTTTCAGTTATGATATATGATTTTGAATTAGAAATAATATCGAACTGTATATTGTTTAATCTATAAATCAATTTTTTTTTATAATTATATATGTGTTAGCATACTATATAAATCTCTTTTTAATGTATTCATTTAAATTTAATTAATTATATTCTTTATAATTGTTTTTTTTTTTTATTTTTTATTTTACAAGCTTTTATATTAAAACACTTTATGCGTTTATTTGTCTGATATGTAAATCAATACGCTTAGGAATAGCTAACAGAGTGATCCACTCTGCCAGAGTAACTATCAAAGCCAAACCACACCAAAGCTATTATTCCAGACTAAACTCTATAATTTCACCCAGTGTATGTTATACGAATTAGATTTTATAGCACATTTTAAAAATGTTTTGCTAATTACAGTTCAGAATTTGATATCTAGAACAACTTTATTTATTATAATGCTGAATATTTTAATAAAATTCATTATTTTTTTTAATGTACAACAATTGATAAAAAATTATTTATAATTTTTAATTTAGAGTAGTTTTAATGGTAGCTCTGGAGTATATACCACTTTATTTGACTCCCATAACAATCTGGGGTGGTGTAGCATGCAAACTAGAATTGGATCCGAAATCTTTTTGAAGTATCGGATTTCGGATTATAGGTTCGAAACATTATCCAAAACTCATAATCTCATCCGAAACCAAAATTCTGAAACTCTACCCGAAACTATTGATACAAACTGATAAAAAATTTTCAATCGATTAATTGATAGATAATTTTATCTAACTAATCGATTAATCGACTAAGTTGGGTTTGTAAAATTCAAATTGATTAAGTTACATTATAAAGTTTTAAAGTACTTTTTCAAATTGCAACAAAAGTGTTGATTTTTTTACATATGTATATGTGTTTGCACACAAAAAATCAAGTATGATAATTTGATTGAATCACACATTTGCATTATATATAAATAATAAACAAGTTTACTATTTTACTTATACAAAAAATTTTTTTACTGTTAGTTGAGAAGAACATTGCCTTTTACTATACCAAATAATCCCAAAATAATCTCAAAACAAGAAACTTTACCAAAGTAATTATGTGTATTATTATTATATTTTGCCAAGCAAGCACTAACAAAACTTTCTTATTAGTTTTAAGTGAACTTTTTGTCTTGCTTAGAATAAAAATTATATTATATTCTATTAAATTATAAAAAAAATAAAAAAAAGGTAATCTATTTTTTAGGAGTCATTAAAAATTAATTAATAAAACAAATTAGTCTGTATGAACTTAATTTTTTATTCATAATCTTATTTATCTGGTTTTTATTTTTTTACAATGTTATCTAATCTTACCAGATATATTCAAAAATAGCTTTGTCACTTCATTGGCAAGCTCTTCATAGTGCATAATTTTATGCCTTTTGCCTTGTAATATGCATTAACCAAATAATATGTAAGAGTTTGAGAACAGAAGTCATTTCAAATGACAAATAAATCATAAACTACATTAAACTACATTGCATTCCGTCCTTGTATAACTTTGCGATATATTAAATAATAATAATGCTTTAATAAATAAATTTTTATTACATTTTAACTGGCAGAATAGAAAATTAAAAATATTTCAGGTAGTAATTAAGTAGTAGATAATTATTAATTGTCAAATATGAAAAAAATATGAATAATAGCAATTAAAATGTGAACAAATGACAAGTAATATACTAGTTGCATTAACATTTTTGTTAATTCTCCAAGTGAGTTTAGACTACTGTTTCTTATCTTTTCGTATTTCACTTTCACTCTTTTTTACTTGACTATCAAAATCGTACTATACTTAATTTTATAAACACGCTGAACGTAAAAATTAAAAGTATATAATAAAAATATTATAAAGCGAAGTAAAAATTAAAAGTATATAATAAAAATATTATAAAGCGAAGTAAAAATTAAAAGTATATAATAAAAAAATATTATAAAGTGAAGTAAAAATTCATAATTAATAAAATTCAAATGATCTATCTATCCTCATTGCGATCGATGAAATAATATACAGTTCCGGTAAGACCCTCCTGGTCCTACATCAAGTACCGCAACTTTAATTAAATATTGACTTTGTGATAACCAAAATTGAGGTACTACGCCAAGGAAAGTATCAATAATTTGGGTTATGTTTTCATCAAGTGGTTGCCTGGTATAAAATATGGGAGTACCTTTCACGCTAGTAATTTCAATTAATAATTTGGTAAATCTATTAGTTGGTTGACTCAACGACTGATTAACTTGAACATTAAAGGTCGTTCCAATACGGCCAAGAGGATCAGGGTCAAAATATGTAGCATCCATAATGGGTGCGTATATGGCGTTAAATGAACAATCTGAAAAGTCTACATTTGCTTTCACTGTGAAAGGTGTGGCTAATAGTAAAAATATTGATATAAGAATCAAATTTCCGTTCATAATTCCTTTATTTGTCTGCAATCAAATTAAATTATTTTATAGAATTCGAATTTCTGATGCAATTATTGTTAACCTGAAATCATTTTATATAAAAGAAAAATCGGTAAAGTTTCTTAAAATCATATGAGATTCCAAATCATTTAATTTAAAATCAATTCTTCATAAGTACGTACATAGCTCATTAACCGGTAAGTGTATTTCTCATTGAGATACGCGGTTAGATACGTAGATCAAAACTATGTGAGGACAATTAATAAACCTTTTTTTTTCAGTGATGTTCAATTCGTGAGCACTCATTTTTTCAGAAAGAAAATATATTTAGCTGATAGTTTGTTCATAGACAACTTATTTATCGACAGCTCATTTGACAAAGTAATTCTAATCAGTTATCAGAATTTTAAAAAGATCGACAATTGTGTTAAGTCAAAATTTTCAAAATTTTTTTTGAAACCTTAGGGATATTGACATAGCGTAATAAATTTTATTAATTAGGATTTAATATCCGAATTTATGTCGAACATTTTCGTATGCCCATAACGATAAATGAATGATTACTAATCACATGAAAAAAATATCAAAAAAATTCGGATGATTCAAATTTATTTGTTGTAACATCTATTTTAATAAAAAATAACGATTGTAAATTCTGAACTTTAATAACTCGTGAATTAATGAAAGTTATACTATAAAATTATACTTATTTTAACGCGCCCTTTAGCGCAATAGAACCAATTTTGCTCTTTTACATGAGTTAACATCTGATTTTTAAAAAATTTAAAATGGCTCTATTACACTAAAGAGCGTACTAAAACGATTCAATGAGTATAATTTTATATCTTTATTATTCACGATATCAGCTACTTTACGGAAATCTTACATTTTTGCAATAGCATTAAAATATTATATTTTTAGCAAATTTTAGCGATATAATAGGATAATTTAAGAATAATAAAAAAAATTTTATATTAAATCTCAAATATAGTGTCTTACTAGCCCTTTACTAGATAGCCATAAATGATTACATTAGTCTTTTAAAAATTTTCGCGGTTTGCCAAAAATTTTTACGGATTGTACGATCTATTATAGAATTTCGAAATGCTATTATAAGGATCATTATTAATTTGAAAAAATTAAAAACTATTCTAATGAAAAAAAAATGCGTTAGACTGTATTAATAAAAATTTAAATAACAAAACTTGACCGGATTGATTTTTAAACTATTCATATTATAAAATTGTTTCTTTTTTTTAGTACTATTTTACAGTTTTATAGTTGACTGCATTCTTAGCGTGAATGAAATTATACAATTAACTTTATGACTTATGAAATTGCCTTCTGAACTCACCGAAAATGGGCAAAAACTTTATAATATTAATACGCACATATACATCCACTGTATAACCTTTGCGTTTACTATACATTTGTTATGTACGCAAAAAAGCCTATAAAATATTAATTACCGTATTACCGCGAAATAACGACCGTGGGCGTTATTTCGAGGTTCGGCCCGAATTAAGCTTAATTTATTTCGCGGTAATACGGTACAGTATTAGATCACGTTAAAGATTCAAATCAATAAAAAATTATTTAGATTTAGTTTCTAGTCAATAAACTAAACTATTAATTAAAGTTACTTTTTTTAACCAGCGGAATTCATACAATTTGAACTTGTACAGCCGAATTTATAACGCATAAATTAATAAGCAATCATTAAATAAATGAACCTATCATTGAATAATTAATCCACAAGAGCAATGTATCTTATTTTACTAATTGAAATAATAAGCTGCTATGTTAGAGATGTTTATAATAAGAAACGCTATTAATTATTTTGTATCGCTATCTGCACGGTCTACTATCAAATATTAGAATGTTATTCGTTATCTGAATACTCTATACTCATTGGATTTAAATCTAATTCATTTACACAGTTTCGTCGACTTGCTGATGGAATAGTTAAATGAAGAGTAAGCTGATCAAGCCTCTTGATTTTTTCCAAGGCATCTTCACTGTAAGATGGTTTTTCTTGGTTATTAATTGCAATCTGATAATCAACATGGATCTTCAAACTTTCAGCGATAAAGTTTTCAAGAGACTTAAAGCGAAGATTGAGATCTTTTAAACTCTGAGAAGTCACTAACTTCGAGGAACTTGCTGAGTTTTTGTCGCCAAACTTTACCAACAATAAATTGTTCGATATTTTCATAAGTTGGATCACTAAAAAAATAACAATGATTTTATTTATATATTAAATATTAATATATTAATACGAATATTTAGCCAACCAGATAAAAACGCAATACAAAATATTAAATAGTGGGTCTGGTATTAGATATTTGTATACGTACCAATTTTTAACAAGAAAATTCTTGGCAAGAGCTGTCATATCCTTATTAAATGTATGCCGAAAATTGTCAAAATACTCACGTGATTTTCGACATAACAATTTAAACTCTTTAGATACTGAATCCATTGACGGAACAACCTTTTTAATTAGTGTTTCGCGTATTTTTTTATTAGGATTTCGCGTGCGAAGAAACAGAAGCTTGCATTGTTTCATTACTAGGTTTATGATAGTTTCCTTGTCTGTTGGCTCTGAGATATTGTCTTCCATCTAAAAAATACAGTATAGTTTTAGTATAAAATTAATATGTTATAAATTAACTAAAGCATAGTTAAACAAACCTTGGGTGCTCTCAAGCGTCATTCTGGATGTGATTAGCAAGTGATCGCAATGGTACTCAAGCAAAATTATATTTACATAAAATTTTTAATGAGAATTCGAATATGTAATTTATGATGTAATTGAAATTCTCTCAAGCATCATCTTCGATGTGATTAATTAGTGATCGTAATAGTGCTCATTTATTAGAATCAATTGAAATAAACATTGCAGTCAATATTTGAGCGGTTCTTTTATTATTCGTCAAAATAAAAATAAAAAAATGAAAATAAAAAAATGAAGAACAAAAAAACAAAACCAACTGTTAAACAAGAAGCAAGTGCTGTGAATTATCGAAAATATTCTGGCGAAGCATCAACTTCAGCAGCCCTTGCTGCTCCGTTTACTGACTTCACCAATTATAATATGTTATTCCAACAACAATATCCCGCCTCTCCATTTTTTATGAATCCATTAGTTGTAAATAAAGCCGCTGTTGAATACAAAGAGGTGTTATTCGCATATTTATTTATACATATAATAATATAATAATTTTTATTTATTTATTTATTTATCAAAGGCGTCGAATAATTTAGGTGTTCTCAAGCACCTTAATCAATGGGCAAAAAACGTCGGGAAATAAAATTTATAAATATTTTAAACTAGTCAAGCGTGTTTATCATTAAGATGAATATGCATAAATTGATAAAGCTTATTACGTAAATATGATATTTACGTAATAAGCTTTATCAATTTATGCATATTCATCTTAATGATAAACACGCTTGACTAGTTTAAAATATTTTCCGCTAAATAAATTTTATTTCCCGACGTTTTTTGCCCATTGATTAAGGTGCTTGAGAACACCCCTTATTTGGTTAAGACTCTATTAATAGATTTTGTACTTGAGTAATCAAATCCGGCCGTGTGCACAACCAATTAATCAACAATTGCTCATCTGAAAAAGTTAACTCTTGTGAATTATTCTCAAGTTGTCGAGTAGCCGTATTATGAAAATTTGCTGGCGAATATGATGCATGTTGAGGTCGCTGATTTGATCTTAAATCATTTTCTTTATAGTTATTATGCATATTTTGTTGCCATGGTGAATCTTTATCTTGATATGATGAAGAATGTAAGTCTGATGTATCTTCTAATAACATAGTAGTTGTACGTGACAAACTTCTATGTTATTGTTGCTCTGTCATACCCGAATTTCTAGAAATCATGGATCTATCTTCAGAATTATTTGTGTTATTGAATAAAACTTGCGATCTGTTGGCATTTTGACTTGACAAATAAGTATTATAAGTCAAGTTTGGGTTAAAATTCGACCGAATTGGAATATTTGATGGTATATAATCAGAATTATAGATTAATTCTGGATCAAGGTTGCGTAATTGTCTTGAATTGCTTGTATAACTTGACGAATAATTATTATAATCATAAAAAGGCTTGATTTTGTTGAAATGATCGAGGTACGTTATCAGGTGGTATCGATACTGTATTATTTAAATTAATCAGCTCAAATGGAGCACAGGTATGTTCATTAGATTTGTCTAAAGAAAGTAAATATATTATAGAATAAATAAATATTTAATATCAATATAGTTTATTAAACTTAATTCGACATTGTTGAAATGAATTTTATAAAAAAATTACCATTTTTGTAAATTGTTTTTTTAAACCGTTTATTATATATCGTTTGTTGCTCAGAAATTTCTTCGTCAGATGATTCTAAAAGTAATAATATTAAATATTAATAATAGTATTTGGTTAAAGTCCTTATAAACATTTACTGGCAATTTCTTTTTTTTCGCCTTTTTAGTATTTGTGGTTTTACCGCTTCTAGTTCTTGCCATATTTGGTAGAATTTTTTTTCTTTAAAAAATTACGTATTAACAGATAAATGTGATTATATACTAAGCATGCGTAATCAGTTCAATTCATATGGTACCAGTATGTATTGGTATCAAATTTGACTAATCAAAATCATGCAATTTAATCATGTGATCACATGTCAGTTGGCTGATCGATATATATATCAAAATTGACATAAAATTTTTTTGACTTGCTTAAACTAAAATATGTCTAGACACCAGCTTTTCCAATTTGAAACTTCACAATTTCGCTTAAGAGCACTAAAACTACAAAAAATCCAATACTTAGTCATGATAATAATTTGATATCGAACGAAAACGATGAGCCACAGCAAGATTTAAATGAAACCCAAATTTGACTATATGAAAACCAGGAATTTGCTTACAACCCTAATATAGAAATTTTGGAATCTTGCCATAACAATAATGAGCCTAATAATGTTAATGTTAATAATTAGAATGATTTGAACTGGAATAATATGGAACATGACAATGTGTTTTATGATATCAACTCAGATAATAATACCTCTGAGAATGAAGAGAATTTCGTCGATTCATCAGAAGTATTTAATGAAACAAAATTTAATATAACATGGAATCCAGAGGATCAATTTAGTATATTTGAAAACTTCACAACTATAGCAATGTTTACGTGGGCTGTAGAACATATGATATGTAGGTATTTTTGTATAAAATTTAGTAGATTTGAAATGTACAGTATAAGTATTAATTTTAATTATTATTGTTTTTAAGCAAAAACTGCTTATTACACTTTAATTCAAATTTTACTTCACCCACAATTTAATAAAAACCATCTAATTTCTAATTTACAAACACTCAAAAAATATTGGGAAAGACTTCCTTTAATGAAAATCTGAAGTCACAAAGTTCCAATTAATCCTTGAAATACACCATCTATGACCAAACATTTTGCAAAAGTTTATTACTTCTCTTTAATTGAATATATTCATTGTATATTAAAAAATCCTAGTATTAGTTCTTGTTTGTACTTTGGACCAGGAATTCTTACTGAATCATGTGAAGAATTGTGGGAAGGAAATCTTTGGGCAGAATCTCCTCTTTTTGATCAATCCAAAATAAATAACTTTGCAAGGTAAATGATTAAATTTAAAATAATTTGTGTAGTAATTTGTATAATTAGATATAATATCGTGATTGCCATAATGATGATTAATAAAGATAAATAACTCTAATTTAACAAATATAATTTGCTTAAACTATTTTTGATTTATTTAGATCTTTTAAATGTGATGATTTCATTAAATATTTTTCTGATGAGACCTTACAACATAGGTGAATTTGTTTATTTGTTATCAAAATTAATTCAATTAAAGTTCGAATACAGCAATTACTTCCTTATAGTAAAATTCTGCACTTTTTACATTCTTTAGAATGTGCACTACAAAACTATACTGAATAGTTCTTAGTAGAAGAAACAAATGATCATATTATTGAACATCTTTTTTAATACAAAAAATTGTAGTCTGGCTTAAAGACCAACTACAACAGCCACTTTTTAATTTATTAGTTAGGGGCTTGTTAGTTCCCTATATTCTCGCCTTTTCAATCATTTTTTTGCTATATATATATATATGTCCATGAACTCTCAATCGGGCTCATATTCGGCATATTGTATCAATAATCTTCCGTCAGAAAGAACCTTTTTAACCATTTCTTCGCGTTCCGTTTTTAACGCATAATCGGATGGTTCTATTCTTTCCAAGTATTTTGTTTTGTCTTTATTTATCGGAAGTTTCATTCATTCTTCTTTTAATCTAAGCGAAATTTTATACTACATCAACGGATCTTGGAGGTGCCGACCTATTCAATTTCGAAATCAACATCTGGCTGAATATGTATCAACAAATCCATCACCTAATCTGACTATAGTATGTCTGTTTTAAAATTCTTTTTAGACTTGCACTATAATAATTTCAGAAATATGTATCACTCACTAGATAGTGTTTATCTACAAATTGGTAATATGCCATGTCAAATGAGAAAGCATCTACGTGATTATTTTGTTATCAAATTTGTACCCTTTGGAGGAAATATCCAAGATTTTATTAAACCTTTTCTTGAGGAAATTAAAAAACTTGAACAAGGGTTTGTTTTACATTTAAATGGAATTGATTATTGGATAACAGGTGGATTAGGTATTATAACAGCAAATTTGCTCCAGGGCAGTGATATTTCTGGAATACTATGCCATAATGAATATCAAGGCTGTCGAACATATAAAGTGACTAAGGATAAATTGACAAGTTTTTCATTTGATATTTATTATCATGGTCGATATCATCAAATAACGAATAAAGAGTTTCAACTTATAAATAAACTTCAAAAAATGCAAAATTACGACTTTGCACTCAATTTGGTTTACAGCTTTTACCTGGGCCATTAGACTCAATTTTATATAAACGGTATTTGCATATACTACAAGATGCATATTATGCAATTGCCAGAAAGATAGCTCGGTTGCTCGATTGTACTTGTTCGATTTTAACAAAATATGGAGAAAATAATTTAATTAAATACTGGAAAAATTTTAAAGTTCCTGCACAATGGTCCCGTTTACCAAATCCAATTATCATCGGTATTCATTTATAATATCAGATAATTTAAGGATTCTTATGATTTTTCCTTTTATTCTAAGACGTTGTCTAACTATTAACAGCATTAAAGATGATTTTTTAAAATCTACACGTGATAGGTTATATTTTTCTCATTGATCAGAAGTATGAAATTATATTATTCATGCTTGAGTACTTTCTGCAAAGATGGCTAAAGAAGTGTTTTTTTTTAAAATACAACGCTTTAATGAATATACTTTCTTACAAACTATTTTGAATGAAAAGTTTAATGCTTTAATTAAAGTATATGTTTATAATTTAATATTTTAAAATTTATTAACTTATTTGATTATTAGCTTTTTTTTTCAAGTTTAGAAGCCGGGTACTATGGCCAGAATTTTATTAGAGAGGACGTAATATTTTTTATTACATAAATGAGGATACAACTAGCCACACGTTGCTTAATTTAAGTAGTCCGCCCGAAGGTTCTACACTAGCTGCCATACCTACAACCCAACTACGGAAATTGCCTATTTAAACCCTCTGGTTCACACTCTTCCTATTACTACCCGATTCACTACACAAGCGCAGATATTAAGGGCCCCAACTCTTTTTTGGTAAATCATTAGCCTAAGGGCTACTTTACCTTCGTACCAATTGCCTACCATTGTCCCTCTGTGTCCCATTCCACTTCGAGATATGGATTTTTAGCGACAAAGCCACCTGCCCTTATTAGGTTTATTCCGATTACCCACCTTCTTTTGGTAGTACCGTCATAGATCTTCACTATTACCTCCTAACTCAGGACTTGCCAAATGGGTTTTCATTTCTCCGGTTCCCTGGATTTTACGGTATAACAATAACACTATTGCACTGTAGCTCCTATTCAAGATGGTAGAACCAAGGTAACAGGTTTTTGCAACCCAACCGATCTAAGCCACACGGTTACCGATCACAGGCCTATTGTTCAAAGCATCAACAGTGGGATTCGAACTGTCAACCTGCCGCTTGGGAGTGACATCTTGACAACTTCTCTAAGGCGCCACACCCTTTAATTATTAGCTTTTTTCTAATAGTTTTCAGAACCTTCCTAATTTACATATAAGCCATCATTTAGTAGACTATGCTTGTCAATATGCAACCTGTGTAAATTCAGCCGTTGGTACCAAGAAAATGGTACATCAAATATTTAAAGCGATTGTCCCACATACCAACAAGCATAATCTTGAACTTACTTTATTACAGCAAATTAATACATTACAAACTTTAAGGCATCTTATAGATAATGGGCTGAATGATTGAATGCCTCATTATTCAATACAGTCTATTTTTATGCCGCTAATTATTGCACCACGACTTTGCTCTTTATTATCTGGTTGGTGCATTAATGACTATAACTTATTAATGCACCATTCAAATGATATTTTCAATCAATTGCAAATTGAAGGAAAATAACTACTATTTTTTTTTTTTACCCAGGTTAAAGAAGATATAGTTTTATCATGTGATAAGAAACATTACAATAGCAGTTTGGATAATTTTAACCTGGGTAATAATAAAATTTCTTTTTTTTTTTTATTACATATTTATTAAATCTTTTAATTTGTTTTAGACGATTCAAATGATGTTACCAATTTCATACTTTTTGATTGTTCTGAAGTAAAATTAGGGTTAAGATGAAATAGAAATCAAATTAAAGCAGCAAGATTTATATCAACAAATATTAAAAAACGGTTTATTGAAGGATCTTATGGAAGCATATTCATTATATTACTTATTTGATCAAGCTCTATTGGAAACACAGGTTCACTTTTATGAAAACGCATCATATACAATATCTAAACCTGACGGAGATTATCAAAATGTGAAATTGAAAGTTGGCGAAATAGTTGAAGCCACGCTATTTGGTGAAAGCGAACAGAAGTTCAGTAAAATAACTAGCATAATCGAACATTCATGGAATAACAATCAAATGTATGTTTTTCTTTGTTTTGATTGGCTAGAATGTTCTAACTGATGGGATTCATTGTTAGACTGTCCAATATATAATATTCAACATTCACGTAACAATTCTTTAAACCGGGTTCATCCAATTTCTGTAGTATCACAATCATCATGTATTCCTTTTATTCACTATTGTAAGCGAAGCTGCTCTTTTCGACTGATACTACAGATAATGAATGTATTCGAAATGATTTCTTCTTTGTGGCAATTTAGTTTTAGATTGTATAGCGCATCATGTAATACATATGTTAATTGGCGGGTTCCTTGTATTACTTTTATATTCGTGAAAATTGCAATTTATATTATTAGCAAATTAAAAAGGCATTATAATAAAATCCTTTGTTATCGATTATTATTAAACCAATATAAGCATTATCAAAGTTTTAATTGATGTTATTGTACTGCTATTTTATTCCTAAATTATTTGTTTAATAGTTTCTTACTGCACAATTAACGAGCTTGATGATAGGATAATAAATACCTAAAAAAATTCGAGTATTAGGCTTGTGTAAAGATGTAAGATTTCCGCAAAGTATGTTTTGCTATTGTAAAATGATCGACAACTATGCTTGTACCAGTATAAAAGTCATACGGGTGATCTGTGTTAATCGAGTTAATAGATATTGTCCTGGATGGTAATTCGTAAAAATTAAATGAGAGATAAGCTTAAATACTTCTATTTATGGATTTTATAATGCATTCGCAATAGTAATAATTTAAAATACCCGTCATTATACAAAACTTTAAAATACTTTTGATCGATACACAATACTTCTATTTATGGATTTTATAATAATGCATTCGCAATAGCGCCTTTGGCATTTTACTTATTTGCGCGGGTAACACAATCCAAAAAAGGAAATCCGATTTTGTAAATAAACTAAGTGCGTGAGATAAGCTAGGGTCTTAA